>SKCR01039118.1:0-243468 GCA_019454045.1 Zanthoxylum bungeanum | reverse complement strand
TTAGTTCATCTAAGATACTAAAGGATGATCTTAACATCAATTCAGTGACTATCACTTGGATTGGCCTGATTGTGACTCCATATGCTCAAAGCATATGAGACACCAGGTCGCGTACATATTTTTCAATGTACGGTTTCTCGGAGAGTGCTAACAATTTTTAGATCTATCCCAGTAGAGCCTTATTCCTAGAATAAAGGTTGTTTCTCCAAAGAATTCTACGGAGAATTTTTTATGAAAGCCAAGCTTTCACCGATTTTATTATGGGAAATATCATTTCCAAGAAATGACATATGTCATTATTACTTAAGACATTCATTGTCAGTGCACTCCCACTAACCTCCTTATATACACAAGAATCATTTTCGTTTTGAATTAAATCATACACCATTATGATTACATCAAAATGATAATTCCAAGAACGCAATGATTGCTTCAATCTATAAATGGATCGAATTAATCTTGCAAACCTTGTTTGTTTGTTTTGGTACGACAACACCGTCAGGATGTTGTAAACATCCTCCAAAAGGTTTACATTTAAGGAAAGTGATTTTGACGTTCAACTGCCATATTTCATAAATGAAAAATGCAGCATTAGCAAGCATTGTCTGAATGGATTTAACCATGGCAACAGTTAAAAGGTTTCGTCGTAATCAACACAATGTTGATAATGATACCTTTTCACTACAAGCCCAGCTTAGTACGTTGGTATGTTGCCTTCCATGTATGTCTTCCTTGAAGACTTATATAGTACCAATAGGCACAATGCCTTCTGGTACATCAACCAGCGTCCAAACTGAGTTGGAATACATGGAATCCATTTCGGACATCATGGCACTTTGCCATAATTGGGAGTCGATACCTTGTATCACTTACTCATACGCAGTCAGTTCGTATTCCTCAATAAGATTGACATCTTTATGAGGTGAGATCAGAAACCCATACCTCCCAGGTTGTTTTCTGACTCTCTCCGACTACTGCGGTTCTTGTGTATTCGAAGATTATGGTACAGTTTCATCCCTGATGAACTGTTTGTGTTTCGTTAAGGAATCGGTGCCTGAAACAGTATTACTCCGATTTTCATCAAGTTTTACTTTCCTCCCACTTACCACTGCATATCGGTATTCCTCTTAAGAAAACCACATGGCGAGCAAAAATTACATTGTTCTCTAGTGAGTTGTATAAGTACTATCATTTGGTTTCCCTAGGATAACCCACATCTTAGGCACTTATCCGATTTGGGTTCTAGTTTGGTATCATCCAAACGTATGCCCAACATTCCCAAATCTTCAGGAATGAGAAAACCAAGTTTCTTTCCTGTTCATATCTAATATGAAGTCTGTCTAACAGATTTTTATGGAACCTTATTCAAAATATGTTTTGCACTGATTAATGCGTATCCTTTGAAGGAAACGGTAGCTCAGAGCGACTCATGATTAACTTTATCATGTCCAACAAAATTTGGTTTCTCTGTTCGGACACACCGTCAAATTGACGTGTTCCGGGAGGAGTCCTCATTGAAAGAATACTATACTCTTTCAAGTAATTGAGAAACTTATAGCTTAAGTATTTTCCACCACATTCTAACCGTGACGGTTTAATACTTTAGCCAATCTGTTTGTCTACTTCGTGTCGAAACTCTTTGAATTTATCAAAGTTTCCGATCAGTGTTCACAGGAAACACAACCATAACGCGACACAACCGTAAAGGTTTCGAAGAAGTCATATCCACTTCTAGCCTAGCTAGATATGGGCCCACTTACGTCACTATGACTAGGGCTAACAGATCGGTGGCACTTACACTTTTACCAAGTAAAAGGTTTTTAGGCATTTTGCCCAATAAACTAAATTCGTAGACATTATTTGAATAGAATCAAATCGTCCTAGTATCCACCCTTCAAAAGTGTGGATATACGAGTCTTGTTTAATGTGTCCCAAACACAATGCCACTCATAAGTCTCAACTGATAATTCAGTTTGAGCTATTTTGTTGTCATGTTATATGTTTGAGATTTATTTATATTCAAATATAAATATGTTATTCACATCTAATGTGATTATCTCAATATCATCTTTAAAATAAAACACTTTAGTGTTCTAGAATATAAAGGTTTCCCTCAACGGGTACACCCGATATAGAGATAATGTTCTAGTCAAACTAGTGACATTCTACAGTTTCCTAATTTAAGTACACACCCGAAGGGTAGTTCCTAAACTTAGGTTTCTACGGTTTCAAACACGACTCTCGTCCCTTCTGATTCACAGATTAATCTCAACTGAAGTCAGTATCCTGCTTATCAGCAGATTCTGCACAAAATACATATTTTATGTACAACATCCAGTATCTAAATCCAGTTTTAATACTAGTTATGAACATGTTGATGACAAATATGGTTGAAGCCGGAGCCTTGCCCCTCTTCACTTCCTTCATGTCTGCCTTGTCCATATGGCAGTCATGCTTCCAGTGACTGATGAGTGGTATTTATATCACTATTTCCCACTCATTTAATCTAATATTTTGTATAGTTTCTTGAGTTTTGTGAATGTTTTGATGTGTTTTGTGTTATTTTGTAGATAAATAAAGTTTGGAAAGCACTAGAGGCAATTTGAGGCAAAACCGGACAAAATGCGTCAAACAGGGATATTTTCGTCTCTCTCAGCGTCGCGACGCTGGAACACTGCGCGCCGCGACGCCCAGCGTGCGCCGAATCTGCTAACATGCGCCGGGTCCACAAAATCAGAATCTGAGAAAAGTTGACTTTGCTAACGTGCGCCGTGACACATGTCACCATCACAACAGAGATGCTAAAATGCGCCTTGCCACGTGTCGAAATCCTATTGCTTGGACGGCCGCCGCCCCACGTGTCATCCTACGTGTCGCCACATCATCGTCCACATCAGCAGCCACATCAGCAAGTCAACCGAGTCAACATGCCATGTCATCATCAGCCAATCACAGCGCGACACGTGTCAACCTCTCATTCGTCTGACGGCCGCCGCCCCACGTGTCGCCACGTTGTCTTCCACATCATCAGAGTGACGTCACCAATGACGTCATGAACAGTGACACGTCACCAATGACGTCAGCATAATAATTGAGTCTTAGCCGCCTTGCCACGTGTCGCTTCAACAGTCAGCCGCCATGCCACGTGTCGCCTTCTCATCGTGCCACGTCAACCAAATAGTGAAAAATCCAGCGTCGCGACGCTGAGCTTTGGCGTCGCGACGCGCGAACAGTGACCAAATAGTGAATTTTTTTTGCTATAAATAGGCCGCGAATTTTCATTTTTTACATACCCTTTTCTCACTCCTTCTATGTAATTAGGGAGTTCTCTCTCTCTAGAATTTTCATTTTTTTTACTTTTTACTTTTGTAATAATTTTAATTACTGTTTGTAGTAATAATAATTTACTTTCTTTATTTTACAGTTTTTACTATTCACTATGCGAGGTAACTTCCCTATGCTAAGGTGAAAGGTAATTATTTTACTATTGCTATTTAGATTAATCTCCCTTAAAAAATATATATTTACTATTTAAAATTCTGATTAATAAAGGAATACCGCTATATTGGTCGGTTGGTAAATTTATTTTCTGTTGGTTTGAAACTGATTAATCAAGGATACCGCCGCCAGACTGGTCGGTTGGTAAATTTATTTTGGTACCGTTTATGGCTGGATTATGGACAAATATTACCACCGCCTATGGCTGGTTGGACTTAATTGGACTTAATCAGGATACCGCCAGATTGGTCGGTTGATTAAATAATTTCATAAGTTTTATATATTATTTTATTGGGAGATATCTAAATAGTAATATTAAAAGTAATTCCTTTTTGCCTTAGCATTTTATTTCATTTGTAATTTTCTCTTCAGCATTTTCATTATCGCAATTACTTTTCAGCAGTTTATCTTTTATTTTCAAGTTTTTATCAGCCCTAGCTATGTGTCATAACTAAGTTAATATCTAGGGTTGTGATGAAATTCAATGTCACGGGTTTATAAGGGTTAGATTATAATTTGGGTAATATAAAGATTTATTTATTGAGTCTTAATCTTAATGCTCTTTAATTAACTGGCCATTAATTAAATTGACTAGGTAAACTTAAAATGAACTAGACATAGGGATTTTAAGTTTAAGACCTTAGATTCAATAGCCCACGATCTTCCTTAAGGATAGATAACCCTTTCAATAGATTTCCTTACAGGATAGGAATATACCTGTCGGGCGGGGGTAGTCTAATTGGAACTTAATCGTAATGAATCTAGGTAATTTGGTTGACATAGACATATGGTTCAATTGGATTATACTAGGTATTTGTAATTGACCATCGGAAGAGGCTTTTACATAAATTAGTGTTTCAGGTTAATAAATCAATATATTACCCAATTATAAAATAACCACTTTATCTTTATATAATATTGGAATAAATCACAACCCTGGATAGTTTTAATATTGATTTTCTTAAAATCTACTTTCAAACAATTATATTTTATTGTCTTTAAATTTAGAATCGTCGCTATTTCAAATCAGTTAAACAACCTGTTAGATACTAGTAATCATTTAACCTCATAAAATTAATAACTTAGGTATTAAGTCCTCGTGGGATCGATACTTTTTATACTACTTGAACGATACGTACGCTTGCGTTATACGTGTGTGTTTACGCCGGTCAAGTTTTTGGCGCCGTTGCCGGGGACTTATTTATCTTTTATTATTAGTTTAGGGGTTAGATACTTTTACTTGTATCTAATTTCTTTTATTGTTTTCTTGTGTTTCAGGTTCTCAGAAACTTCATGAGACGAACCAGAAGCTTTGAACTACGACCGCTTGACCCAGAAATTGAAAGAACTATCAGACAGTTGAGAAGGGAAAGGCGAGAAGCTCAAGAAGCTTTAGTCAACATGGAACCTGAACCTTTGAGGTTGCACCACCAATTCCCATTCGAGACAGAACCATTCCGGTGGTTGACAGACTCATTTCATGCATTGTACTCCCTCCATTACCAGCAAATGCGGGTGACATCAAAACTTGCATTCAGATGATACAACAATCAGTTCAGTTTGGAGGAAATGCAACTGAAGATCCTAATTCCCACATCAGCAACTTCCTGGAAGTTTGCGGTACTTTCAATTACAACCGAGAAGCTGAAGAAGCAATGAGACTGCGTGTATTCCCATACTCCTTGAAGGACAGAGCTAAAGCCTGGCTACATTCATTACCAGCAGGTCTATACAACATGGAACATCTTAGCCACCAAATTTCTTGCAAAGTATTTTCCACCAGCCAGAACCGGAAAACTGAGGAATGACATCACATCCTTTGTGCAGCAAGATTCAGAATCTCTGTACGAAGCTTGGGAAAGGTACAAAGACTTACTCCGGAAATGTCCACACCATGAAATTCCAAAATGGCTTCAAGTCCAAACATTTTATAATGGGCTTTCTGGAATAATGAGAACCACAATTGATGCTGCTGCTGGAGGAGCTTTAATGGCAAAAGGAGAAGATCAAGCCTGGGAATTAATCGAAGAAAATGGCCAACAACAACTCTTTGTGGCCAACTGAAAGAAGTTTGATTCAAAGAATTGCAGGAATATATGAGGTTGGAGCTAATACAGCAGTCAACACCAAGCTAGATCAAATATGCAAATTCATGGAGACTCTTACCACTGGATCCACAAGTTCACCATATGGAGGAGCACCAGATTCAAATCAACATGAAGAAACGGTGAATTATGTCAACAATTTCAACAGGCAGGGGAACAATCCATATTCCAACACCTACAACCCAGGGTGGAGGAATCATCCTAATTTTTCATGGAGTAACAATTCAGGTCAACAACAGAACTATCCACCACCTGGATTCCAGCAACAGAACAAAGGCCAAACGCAGGTAAATGAACCAGGAATAGCAGAAGTGCTGGCTCAGTTGAAAAAGTACGATGCTATCTTTCAGAGCCAATCAGCTTCCATCAAAGCACTGGAGAATCAAATCGGCCAACTGGCCAATGCTCAAAGTTACAGACCACCAGGTAATCTTCCCAGTAATACAGAACCAAATCCAAAGAACCGAGGGAAGGAACAATGTCAAGCCATTACCTTAAAGAGTGGTACTGAGATCAACAAAGATATTGGAGTCAAAACAGCTGCTGAGGAAGTTCCAAAAGATGCAGTTCCACAGATGGAAGAAAAGAAGCAAAGGAAAAAGAAAAAGAACAGATCACTCCACCACCACCATTTCCTCAGCGTCTTCAGAAAAACAAACTGGACAAACAGTTTGCTCGTTTCTTGGAGATTTCAAAAAGCTGCACATTAACATACCATTTGCTGAAGCCTTGGAACAAATGCCCAGTTATGTCAAATTCATGAAAGACATCCTTTCACGAAAACGGAGATTGGGAGACTACGAGACAGTAGCATTGACAGAAGAATGCAGCGCCATCATTCAGAGGAAGCTTCCCCCGAAGTTGAAAGATCCTGGCAGTTTCACAGTCCCATGCACCATTGGAGAACATTACATCCATCGTAAGGCTTTATGTGATTTAGGTGCCAGTGTTAATTTAATGCCTTTTTCTATTTACAGGAAACTGCAAATTGGAGAAGCAATGCCTACCTCAGTATCTTTGCAACTTGCTGATCGAACACTCGCATTTCCGAGAGGAGTCGTTGAAAATGTGCTAGTTAAAGTTGACAAACTCATCCTTCCAGCAGACTTTATCATCCTTGACATGAAGAAGACAAAGAAATACCTATCATTCTCGGAGACCATTTTTGGCTACAGGTAAAACTGTAATTGATGTGCAAAAAGGAGAACTAACCATGAAAGTGCAGGACCAAGAAGTGACCTTTAATGTTTTCCAAGCCATGAAATTTCCAAGTGATGAAAAGGAAGAAGAAGAATGCTTCAGAATTGATGTTGTTGATAAAATTGTTCAGAATACTGAGTCAAATCTCACAGATACACTTGAAGCTTGCATAACCAATATGACTGACAACGAACTAGATGCTGAAATCTTGGAATGTATCAATTACCTTGACAAACCATTTCGATTCAAAGTTACACCACCAGTTGAAAGCTTGGAATTACCAAAGAAAGACCGAATTAAACCTTCGATTGAAGAACCACCACAGCTGGAACTAAAGTTACTTCCGAACCATCTCAGGTATGCATTTCTTGGAAACTCTTCTGAATTACCTGTTATTATTTCTTCTTCACTAACATTGGAGCAGGAAGAAAAGCTACTAAGAGTGTTACGAGAACACAAAAGAGCCATTGGCTGGACTATAGCAGACATTCGAGGCATTAGTCCATCATTTTGCATGCACAAAATCCTGATGAATGATGAATACAAACCCACAGTGGAGCATCAACGGAGACTCAATCCAATCATGAAGGAAGTTGTGAAGAAAGAATCATCAAATGGTTGGATGCTGGTATCATTTACCCCATCTCAGACAGCACTTGGGTAAGTCCTATGCAATGTGTACCTAAGAAAGGAGGAATTACTGTTGTCACCAATGAAAAGAACGAGCTGATTCCGACAAGAACGTGACTGGATGGAGAGTATGTATGGATACAGGAAGCTGAACAAAGCCACGAGAAAGGACCATTTTCCGCTGCCATTCATTGACCAGATGTTAGACAGACTGGCAGGACATGAGTTTTATTGTTTTCTTGATGGATATTCAGGTTACAATCAGATTGCCATCACACCAGAAGACCAGGAGAAAACCACTTTTACATGTCCCTATGGTACTTTTGCTTTCCGCAGGATGCCATTTGGATTATGTAATGCCCCTGCCACTTTTCAACGTTGCATGATGGCCATTTTCTCAGACATGCTGGAGCAGAGTATGGAAGTTTTTATGGATGATTTTTCTGTGTTTGGAGATTCTTTTGACCATTGTTTGTTAAATTTGGAACAGGTATTACAAAGATGTGAAGATACAAACCTGGTACTCAATTGGGAAAAATGTCACTTTATGGTGCAGGAAGGTATTGTTCTTGGACACAGGATCTCAAAAAGGGAATTGAGGTAGACAAAGCAAAAATCGAGACAATTGAGAAACTACCTCCACCAACATCTGTAAAAGGGATTCGGAGTTTTCTTGGACATGCAGGTTTTTACAGGAGATTTATCAAAGACTTTTCCAAGATTGCAAAACCTCTTTGTAATCTTCTGGAAAAGGATGTGCCTTTCAACTTCACAAAAGAATGCCAGGCAGCTTTTGAGATTTTAAAACAAAAACTGATTTCTGCCCCCATCATTGTAGCACCAGATTGGACCCTTCCATTCGAGGTAATGTGTGATGCTAGTGATTTTGCTGTAGGTGCAGTTTTGGGACAACGCAAAGCAAAGATTTTCCACACCATCTACTACTCCAGCAGAACTCTGAATGAAGCTCAACTCAACTACACACCACTGAAAAGGAGTTGCTCGCAGTTGTGTATGCTTTTGACAAATTCCGCTCTTATCTGTTGGGTCCCAAAGTGGTGGTCTACACAGATCATTCAGCAATCAAATATCTGATCAAAAAGAAGATGCCAAACCCAGATTGATCCGTTGGATACTTCTTCTGCAAGAATTCGATGTGGAGATTCGAGACAGGAAAGGAACAGAGAATCAGGTGGCAGATCATCTATCGAGGCTCGAGAATGGAGAAACAGCTGACAAAGATCCTTCAATCAAAGAAACTTTTCCAGATGAACAATTGTTTTCCATAAATCAACAGGAAGTCCCTTGGTATGCTGACTATGTCAATTATATTGTGACAGGAAAATGGCCGTTGGAATGGACAACTCAGCAACAAAAGTTCTTCAAAGAAGTCAAGCACTATGTCTGGGATGAACCGTACCTGTTTAAACGCTGTGCTGATCAATTACTGAGACGGTGTGTCCCACAAGGGAGGTTAACAGTGTTTTGCAACACTGTCATTCATCACCATACGGCGGACACTTCAGCGGAAACAAAACTGCAGCCAAAGTCCTTCAATCAGGTTTGTTCTGGCCCACTCTTTTTAAAGATGCTTATCTTTTTGCTTTTCAATGTGACAGGTGCCAGAGAACGGGGAAATATTTCGAGAGAAACGAAGGACCGTTGCAAAACATTCTAGAAGTGGAAATATTCGATGTATGGGGTATTGATTTCATGGGACCCTTTGTTCCATCATTTGGAAACCTGTACATCCTGGTTGCTGTAGATTATGTTTCCAAATGGGTTGAAGCAATTGCACTGCCATCCAATGACTCAAAAGTTGTGATCAAATTCATAAAGAAGAACATTTTCACTCGATTCGGAACACCGCGGGCAATTATCAGTGATGGTGGCTCTCATTTCTGCAACAAATACTTCGATGCACTCTTATCCAAATACGGAGTTACTCACAAAATTGCCACTGCTTACCATCCACAGTCAAATGGACAGGTTGAGGTTTCAAACAGGGAGATCAAAAGAATCCTAGAAAGAACCGTTGGATCAACAAGGAGGGACTGGTCAACAAAACTAGATGATGCATTATGGGCCTACAGGACAGCTTACAAGACACCCCATTGGTATGTCTCCATATCGATTAGTGTTTGGGAAAGCATGCCATCTGCCAGTTGAGCTTGAACACAAGGCGTACTGGGCACTGAAGAAGTTGAATTATGACTCACAAGCTGCAGGAGAGAAAAGACTTCACCAACTCAACGAATTGGAGGAATTTCGCCTACAGGCTTATGACAATGCCAAATTATACAAGGAAAAGACAAAGAAATGGCATGACAGAAAAATAGTGCACAGACAGTTGGAACCAAGACAGCAGGTGTTATTGTACAACTCGAGGTTGAAACTTTTCCCTGGAAAGTTGAAATCTAGGTGGTCTGGACCATTTGTAATCACTCAGGTTTTACCATATGGAGCTGTTGAGCTACTGGATCCCAATACCAACAACACATTCAAAGTTAACAGTCAGCGTGTCAAGCACTACTGGGGAGAATCATTTGGGCGACAAAAAGAAAGTGTTACACTTTCAGATCCAGCATAAACGTTCGAGAAGTAACGTCTAGCTGACGACTTAAAACTTAGCGCTCGCAGGGAGGCAACCCATGCAATTTTTGTATATATTGTGATTTGGTGTGATTTAATTTTGTGTGTTTAGTTTTTGCAGATTAAGTCATTTCAAGATGGAAGAAGCTCTCGCAAATCTTCACAAGAAATTTCCTTCTCTCCCACAAAAATCTCTATTGAAAGTTTACAAAGCTCGCTTGGAACGAATGAGACTACTGACGATCCATGGTGTGCCCAATGATATTCGTTGGGTAATTGAAGCAAGAGTTCGATTGGCAGGTGAGTCTTCTGAATCTTTTATTTCACATCTACCTGGTTTTGGAAGAAGCACCTATGCAAAGAAACGTAGAGCTAAACAAATGGGTGTTTGTTACAAATGTGCACGATGGAATTGCAACACTCGTTGTCATTCTTTAGGAATGGTGTCTATTAATCGCGAAGACAAAATTGAATTCATTAGGGATGGCTTGAGTAAGGAGTCTTTAGATGATATATCTTCGACTCTTGAGACGCATCCCAGTGGACATGTTCATATAGCCTTTCGCAGATTACATACACAATTTCAAAAAGAAAGACAACAGTTAAGTCTAGGGAATCTGACTCAAAAAGACCCTGTTTGCCAATTTATAAGAAAATTGGATGGGAAGCTTGTCCCTGACGCATAGACGTCAATCAAGCTTGTTATTTTTGTAAATATTATATCTCTTTATCTTTTTCTAATAATTGTGATTTATTTTGTTGTTTTCTTTTATTTTCTCCGACAGGATCCAGATCTTGTTGACTATCACGATCTATTTTACTATTTCGCTACTAATCGTCCTTTGGAAGATACTTGTGCTATTTTTACTCACCCTTTTTCAGGTATTATAAATTCAACTCATCATTGCACATTTGAAGACATCCAGAGTAAAACATGGAAGCCACTTCAAGAAGACGAGTTGAAAACATTTGTGTGTTTTGCGGTAGTACGGTTGGTACTAAACCACAATACATAGAAGCAGCACAGGAATTGGGTCGAGTCTTAGCCGCAAGGAATATACACTTAATATATGGCGGAGGTAATCTTGGACTAATGGGGATTGTTTCAAAGGCTGTACAGGAAGGAGGCAATCATGTTTTGGGAATCATCCCAAAACCCTTGGCAGAAGCAAATCTTATTGAACCAACAAACGGAGAGGAACTGATCGTGCCAGGTATGTCTGAACGACTGGTAGAAATGATTAACCGTTCTGATGCTTTTATTGCTTTGCCAGTTGGCTTGGGCACATTGGAGGAAATTTTTATTGTACTATCTTGGGCGAACCTAAACATACACCAGAAACCAATTGGGCTGTACAACGTTGATGGGTTTTTATGATTTTTTCTTTGTGTTTCTTGATGATGCTCGAAGAAATGGGTTCGTGTCAAAACCTTTAAAAGAACTCCTCTTTACTGCCAGAACTGCTCCAGATTTAATTGATCAACTCATAGCCTATGAACCGAAAGTTGACCCTATCATTTCAAAGATAAATTGGTCCGAGGACGATCGTGGTAAGAGACGTCGAATTAATCTGGATCTTAACCTGTAATTTTTCCTGTAGAATTTCAACTAACCAGGTATTATTTTCTAAACTCTTCTTCTACTGTTTAAGACATTGAGGACAATGTCTCATTTAGGTTTGGGGGTGAGGTATAGTTAATAGTACTTGTTTGTATTGTGTTTTTATTTTTAGTCCAAAATTTTTCGAAAAATACAAAAAAATTGAAAAATTTTCAAAAATTACAAAAATATTTTGCTTTTTGTGTTTTTATTTTGACTAAAAAGGTGAATTGGTAAGAAATAGCCGAGTAAGGAGTTTCCACTCTTGAGACGTATTTCAAACCATTTATTTCGAAATAAGTTAATTTTGTTTATTCCTTTTGAATTATTTAATTTGTGAATTCTCCATAATACTGACTAAAATGAATCTTCATATGCTCATTTGACAGGTATTATCAACATACATAGTAACATACAGACATGAGCTGTAATTGAAAAAATTGTAATATTCCGTGCTATAGTTTAATTGGAGGAAGCATCTATACATAGTTATGGAATAAAAAAAAAAAAAAAAAAAAAAAAAAAAAAAAAAAAAATTTGATGTACAAAAATAAAGTATCTAAGATCCGGGTTATTAAGTCTGTAAGGGTGTTTTAACATCTAGTGCCCTAAAACCAACTGGTTTGGGAGTCATTGGCCCAAAGCTCGCTACATGGATCGAAGATACCAAAATATATTCATATCTGAAGTCTGAGTAATTAAGTTCGTAGGGGTGTCTTAACACCTGGTGCCCTAAAGCCAACTGGTTTGGGAGCCACCGACCCAAAGCTCGCTACATAGACGAAAGGTATTGTATATAAATAAAAAGTCAAAATTCAGAAAATCAAAGAAAAAATCAGAAAAATCAGAAAATTATTCCATTACTACAAAAAGGTGTGAAATCTGATAGAACTTTAGGACAAAAATATTACTCTCTTATCAACTGCACTTATGACTGTTGTGGGCAAAAATGAGTTGTTTAAAATTATGTTGACTGTGTATATGAAGAAAGATAAAAATAATCGGAGAATTTACTTATTCGGTAATTTAGAAAGAAACAAAACAACTAGTAACTTGTAGTAGAAGTTTCACCTGATTAGTTACTAACTTATTCTCTTTTCGCTTGTCTTTTTGCTTTTGTGTGCATTAGTTTTAATACATTTTTACTTTTGTAAAATGTTTGTGGGTATCATTGCTGTAAACCCTCACGAGACTACACTCGTCCACTAGGGACACCTAGGGGTTTAAAGGCTTGTTGCATATGCTAAATGCAACCGTGATCCCTACGAAAATGGTTTAGTTAAATTTTATTATGTTATTCCATTTTGTATTTTGCTCGAGGACTAGCAAAATGTTAGGTTTGGGGGTGTGATGAGTGGTATTTATATCACTATTTCCCACTCATTTAATCTAATATTTTGTATAGTTTCTTGAGTTTTGTGAATGTTTTGATGTGTTTTGTGTTATTTTGTAGATAAATAAAGTTTGGAAAGCACTAGAGGCAATTTGAGGCAAAACCGGACAAAAATGCGTCAACAGGGATATTTTCGTCTCTTCAGCGTCGCGACGCTGGAACACTGCGCGCCGCGACGCCCAGCGTGCGCCGAATCTGCTAACATGCGCCGGGTCCACAAAAATCAGAATCTGAGAAAAGTTGACTTTGCTAACGTGCGCCGTGACACATGTCACCATCACAACAGAGATGCTAAAATGCGCCTTGCCACGTGTCGAAATCCTATTGCTTGGACGGCCGCCGCCCCACGTGTCATCCTACGTGTCGCCACATCATCGTCCACATCAGCAGCCACATCAGCAAGTCAACCGAGTCAACATGCCATGTCATCATCAGCCAATCACAGCGCGACACGTGTCAACCTCTCATTCGTCTGACGGCCGCCGCCCCACGTGTCGCCACGTTGTCTTCCACATCATCAGAGTGACGTCACCAATGACGTCATGAACAGTGACACGTCACCAATGACGTCAGCATAATAATTGAGTCTTAGCCGCCTTGCCACGTGTCGCTTCAACAGTCAGCCGCCATGCCACGTGTCGCCTTCTCATCGCGCCACGTCAACCAAATAGTGAAAAATCCAGCGTCGCGACGCTGAAGCTTTGGCGTCGCGACGCGCGAACAGTGACCAAATAGTGAATTTTTTTTGCTATAAATAGGCCGCGAATTTTCAGTTTTTATTACACCTTTTCTCACTCCTTCTATGTAATTAGGGAGTTTCTCTCTCTAGAATTTTCATTTTTTTACTTTTTACTTTTGTAATAATTTTAATTACTGTTTGTAGTAATAATAATTTACTTTCTTTATTTTACAGTTTTTACTATTCACTATGCGGAGGTAACTTCCCTATGCTAAGGTGAAAGGTAATTATTTTACTATTGCTATTTAGATTAATCTCCCTTAAAAATAATATATTTACTATTTAAAATTCTGATTAATAAAGGAATACCGCTATATTGGTCGGTTGGTAAATTTATTTTCTGTTGGTTTGAAACTGATTAATCAAGGATACCGCCAGACTGGTCGGTTGGTAAATTTATTTTGGTACCGCCTTTATGGCTGGATTATGGACAAATATTACCGCCTATATGGCTGGTTGGACTTAATTGGACTTAATCAGGATACCGCCAGATTGGTCGGTTGATTAAATAATTCATAAGTTTTATATTATTTTATTGGGAGATATCTAAATTAGTAATATTAAAAGTAATTCCTTTTTGCCTTAGCATTTTATTTCATTTGTAATTTTCTCTTCAGCATTTTCATTATCGCAATTACTTTTCAGCAGTTTATGTCTTTTATTTTCAAGTTTTTATCAGCCCTAGCTATGTGTCATAACTAAGTTAATATCTAGGGTTGTGATGAAATTCAATGTCACGGGTTTATAAGGGTTAGATTATATTTGGGTAATATAAAGATTTATTTATTGAGTCTTAATCTTAATGCTCTTTAATTAACTGGCCATTAATTAAATTGACTAGGTAAACTTAAAATGAACTAGACATAGGGATTTTAAGTTTAAAGACCTTAGATTCAATAGCCCACGATCTTCCTTAAGGATAGATAACCCTTTCAATAGATTTCCTTACAGGATAGGAATATACCTGTCGGGCGGGGGTAGTCTTAATTGGAACTTAATCGTAATGAATCTAGGTAATTTGGTTGACATAGACATATGGTTCAATTGGATTATACTAGGTATTTGTAATTGACCATCGGAAGAGGCTTTTACATAAATTAGTGTTTCAGGTTAATAAATCAATATATTACCCAATTATAAATAACCACTTTATCTTTATATAATATTGGAATAAATCACAACCCTGGATAGTTTTAATATTGAATTTTCTTAAAATCTACTTTCAAACAATTATATTTTATGTCTTTAATTTAGAATCGTCGCTATTTCAAATCAGTTAAACAACCTGTTAGATACTAGTATCATTTAACCTCATAAAATTAATAACTTAGGTATTAAGTCCTCGTGGGATCGATACTTTTTATACTACTTGAACGATACGTACGCTTGCGTTATACGTGTGTGTTTACGCCGGTCAGTGACCCCGTTTGCCACAGTTTAGGCAGACATCTTGGGATATGTCCTTTATCTTCCCATAAGATTATAATGACTTTGCCTTTGCCCATTTTCCACAACCCAGAAGCCTTTGGCCAAGCCTTGGCCTTCTGGGATGTCGAAGTAAGATGCTGTAGGCACTGCATTTTTACGCATGCGAAACCCGATGAGAGTCTTATTTGGAGACAGCTACCTTTTGAGTCACGGATGCCGCGGGAAACGGATATCGGAAGGGGAATTCAGAATAAGCAAGCTCACTGTCTTCGTTGGTGCTGCGTTCGTTACTTCGTTCGAACGGGAAACAGATTGCGGCGTTCGTGTAGCGTTCGAGGGAGCGTTCGAACGGTGTCGGTAATTCTGGTTTTGCTGCTAGCCTCACACCCAGCCCATTTAGCTCCCCAAAGCCCATAAAACACATCCCAAATTAAATAATTAAATATTAAATTAAATATTAAACATTAAATAAAACATTTAAATCATTTACCAATTAAAATAAACAATTACCAACTTAAACTAAAATCATGCCTAAATTAAACAAATCACATACTAAATCAAAATACAATCATACCAAGTTAAAATCAATCCTAACCAATTAAAGCCAATCATATATTTGACTTCCTAATCTAATAAGATACTTACCAATATAAAATATTTGTATTCCTAAACCAACACAAATTAAATATTACAACTTCCTATAGTAAAATATTTTGTCCCCCCCTCAATCCTTTGATTCCTTGTTTAAAACTAAATCATATCCTAATTTAATGCACAAATCCCTTCCCTTGTAAACCCTAGCCATTCTCTATATAAACAACCCCTAACCAAGGCCATCCGGGCCTTCACACAACACAATTCACACCCAAGCTCTCTCGAAATTTCTCTAAACTCTCTCTACACACCCAAAACACATCCAAGAGAAAACACTTCATACACACACAAAAAGAAAACAAAGAAACCACCACAAGACCACCCTCCATAGCCGAACCCAAACTCACCCATAGCCGAATTCTAAAACACGCCAAAACAACCTCCTAGATTACCTTAAAACAGTAGCCCAAAATCCTTAAAAAACAGTAACTTAGAAAACTACATAGATAACCTTAAAAATAATCACTTTTAATTGCACTAAGAACCCACACAACTTGGAATAGTTCTTTGAAAACATTGAAACAGGTAGCCCGTGCAGTGAGCAGCAAAACAGGAGCCGAATAGGAGCAGAACGGAGTTCGAACAATAAGCAAAGCAGCGAAGCAGTGAGCTAGGACGTTGAACCAGCGGACCAGAAAAGTTGCGGAGCCTTACCCCCCTTTCGATCTTCGTGGAACGTGAGTCCGAGAGACGGCTTAAAAGGTTAGACCTGAGGGTATCTTTCACACTTGTTTTCCTTTTCCGCATTATTTATTAAGTGTTTCTTGTATGATTGTAATGTTGAAATGTGTGTTGTGATTTTTGAGTATATAAATATGCATGAATTATGAGATGTAATATGTTGTGGGCATTAGATGAATGAGAGATGTGTCAACTCTCGTGGTATATCGGATGGAAACCCGGACATAAATTTCATAGCCGATTCCGAATGGACGGTAATATGATCTGTACTCGGGCCACAACTCCACGTACCGCTTGAGTAAACGGCACCATCTCTCTTTCGTTGTGTTGCTTTTTTTTGTTTATTTAGTTTTCTCTTGAATTCGATATATTGTTTATTTTTGTATGATTCAACCAAGCGCATGGGCTTAGTGAGTTAGTCCAAAGGTCCTCCATTTGTGAGACAAAGAGCCGAAAAGGCCACCTTCGTGACACTACTTCGCCGCGCCGGTTGATGTATGTCCGGTTGGACGCAAGATACGTTCAATCGAGCATACTTAGTTTGATATTATTATCTTTATTTTCGTATGTATAAGTCAATCGAGCGCATGGGCTTAGTAAGTGTGATGTGAGATCCCCTATGGGGAGGGGCTAAAAGCCCCCTTTTCCACGATGCTTTGCCGCGCCGGTTGACGTGTGTTCAGATTGGATGTGAGATGTGTTCAATCGGGCATACTTGGTTGATATGATTGGTTCTAGTCTTGTACGTGTGACGTGATGCGCATGGGCTTAGCATGTTGGTCTAAAGGTCCTATCTTTGAGAGATCAAGAGCCCCAAAAGGTCACCTTTACGGCAGTGCTTCGCCGCGCCCCTTTATTTTCTGTTTATTGCATCCTATTTCATGCATCAGGTCCGTGTCCGTTCGAACGCGTTAACGAACGCAACTCGAACGCGCATAAATTTTGCCTTATCATGCATCAAGTCTCACTTCCGTTCGAACGCGTTTACGAACGCTACTCGAACGTGAGCATTCTGTTTCATTTCCGTTCGAACGCGTTTACGAACGCTACTCGAACGTGAGCATTCTGTTTCATTTCCGTTCGAACGCATTTACGAACGCTACTCGAACGTGAGCATTCTGTTTCATTTCCATTCGAACGCGTTTACGAACGCTACACGAACGCGAATACACTGAACTGAGTCTTTTTCATTAGATTTCATGCATAGTTTCCCTAGTAGCTATCTCCACATGTATAAATGCAAATATGTTGATGTATTACAATTCATATGCTTGTGTCATGATAACATTTGAGTATTATTTCTTGCGGTATATCGGATGGAAACCCAGACGTAAATTCCGTAGCCGATTCCGAATGGACGGTAGTGCGGTCTGTACTTGGGCTACAATTCCACGTACCACTTGAAAAGTGCCCATATGTGTGCTTGTATGGTTAATATGTGCGCTTGTGTTTTTTTCCTGAATGTGATATGCAAGTAAAGTTGTATGTTAGTTGCTATCTTGATATATGTTTAGCATGCAAATTTAAATGTAAGATATATGTGAAATGCGTACATGAGTTTTATTTTACACATGAGAATTTAGAAGCATGATACTATTGGAAATAAGTATTACTTAAGCTTAGTTAAATTATTACATGAATCCTTTCATTACAAGTGACATAAGTAAGGGACCATTCCGAACCCAACGGTTTGAGGTCTTCCCTTGCGAGGGGTGAGTGCGGCCTTAAATCTTTGTCCCGGTTCACACCGGGTGGCGACTCCATGTTATGTAATCCTTCCCAACTAGGCCGCGAGCCTAGGAACGGCGTCGCCCAGTTCCTGTTGTCTACAGTCTGGCGACTCCACTGGGGATAGAAAGTTGGCCCCGAAATATTGTCTTGTAATGTTTGGATTTATGTTTTAAATTGACCGTGTCTATAGTGGGTAAAGTGAGGGTTTAATCAAAGGCATTTTAAGGCTAGGTAATGGTTTGGTGCCCTCCTTCATTCACTACCTTTCTAGAAGGAAAAGCTGTGAAGGCACCTAGATAGCCATCTACTCGTAGCCTATTGTGATAGACTAATTTGGATGACTCGTTGTTTATTCCTGACAACAAGCGATAAGAGCCTAAGAGGCTTGGGTATTTAAGTGAGCCTCGCTCCACCTTCCCTCTGGGGGATCTACAACGGGAAATCCATTTGACAGTCCGTCACACACCATAGCTCATTGGCACGTACCTTAGTGTATAAAATAGGGTGTGCTCACTTGGTTGCTCGAACCCTTGAGTGGGGAGACCTAGTTGTGGGCCATCCTTCGCCGATGAGAGCCTTTGTCTATACTCTTGCTAACCCACCCATAGACCGGGTTGGCTAAAGTAGCAATTATTTCCTTGAATATGTGCTTGTGGACCATCCTCATTTGGATGCAGTTGGACTATTGTCAGAAATGCGGGCTTGCTGGGCCATTTAAACTGGGGCAAGTTTGTACCTTATGACTATTAGGCCCAAAGCTTCTGAAATGTTGATGGGCCACTTTGTAAAAAAAAAATTATTATGTCATGTTTGCATCATTTTTATGCTTGTGTTTGGGAACATCGTTGTTTGGATCCATTTGGACCATTTATCATGGGATATGGGCTTGTTGGGCCATTTAAACTGGAACAAGAACACATCTTATGACGATTGGGCCAAAAGGCTTCTAAATAACAGTGGGCCATTTTATGATTGTGTTCGGAATATTATCATTTGGATTTAGTTGGGCTCTTTGCCATAAGACATGAACTCGTTGGGCCATTTAAACTGGGACGAGTCCACTCCTATGGCAGTTAGCCCAAAAACTTCTAAAATGATGATGGGCCGATTTGTGTGCAAATTTTAAAGAGTTGATATATTTCTTGTATCACATGCATCACATGTATCACATGCACCTCATGCATACATGCACCATGTTAACTCCCTTTTGATTTAAAAGCCATCATAGATGCATGTTGGTTAGGGAAGATGACAGACTTGTCAAAAGACCAAGCAGCCACCAGGAATACTGGCAGAAGACCTAGCTCAATGGGATAGGAAACCCAATCATGCATGCATGCATACACGTAACACATTTTGCATCCCTTTTGTGTTTGTTCTGTTTTGTAATAACAGGTTTCAGAAGAGAAAAAGAGAAAGCGGCAAAGACAAGACAACCAGAATCAGTAACATATGAGTAGTAGTTTTGGGGATGAGTCCCAGGGTCGAGGCCCACATCGTCAGAGTGTTGGAATGAATCCCGGGGTTGAGGCCCATGTCAGCAATTTCAGAAATGAGTCACAGGGGCGAGGCCCGTATCTGTATCAGTCTGGGGGCGAGGCCCATATCAATATCAGTTTAGGGCCGAGGCCCACATCAGCAGAATTTTGGAATGAATCCAGGGAATGAATCCCAGGGCCGAGGCCCACATCAGCAGAATTTTGGAATGAATCCAGGGAATGAATCCCAGGGTCGAGGCCCATATCAGAAAAATTTTGGAATGAATCCCGGGGTTGAGGCCCATGTCAGCAATTTCAGAAATGAGTCACAGGGGCGAGGCCCGTATCTGTATCAGTCTGGGGGCGAGGCCCATATCAATATCAGTTTAGGGCCGAGGCCCTCATCAGCAGAATCCTGGAATGAATCCAGGGAATGAATCCCAGGGCCGAGGCCCACATCAGCAGAATTTTGGAATGAATCCAGGGAATGAATCCCAGGGTCGAGGCCCACATCAGCAGAATTTTGGAATGGATCCAGGGAATGAATCCCAGGGCCGAGGCCCGCATCAGCAAAATTTTGGGGATGAGTCCCAAGGGTCGAGGCCCACATCAGCATCAATCTGGGGGCGAGGCCCATGTCAGTAGCAGTTGGGGCCGAGGCCCACTTCAACATCAGTTTTGGGGATGAGTCCCAGGGTCGAGGCCCACATCAAACACAGTTTGGGAATGAGTCCCAGGGTCGAGGCCCACATTACATCAGTATCAGTCTTGCCGGGTATGGCATTCTGGGGGCGAGGCCCACATTACATCAGTATCAGTCTTGCCGGGTATGGCATTCTGGGGGCGAGGCCCATATTACATCAGATCAGTTCTGCCGAGAATGGCACTCCGAGAATGGAGATATAGTCCGGGAATGGACAGTTCAAGAATGAACAAGCCGAGAATGGCAATCCAAGAATGGAGCACAGTTCAAGAATGAACAAGTCGGAAATGACACTCCGAGAATGGAGATATGGTCCGGGAATGGACAGTTCAAGAATGAACAAGCCGGGAATGGCACTCCAAGAATGGAAGCACGGTTCGGAAATGGAACATCATCTCATCACTTGCCGAAAATGGCACTCCGAAAATGGAGCACGGTTCTAAATGGACCATCATCGCAACAGTTCGGGAACAAAGCCCAGAGTAAGAAAGCCTCATATCAGTATAAGTTTGAGAACAAAGCTCAAGAGGAAGAAAGCCTCATATCAGTATAGTTTGAGAACGAAGCTCAAGGGGAAGAAAGCCTCATGTCAGTACGGTTCGGGAATAAAGCCCACATTCAGTACAGTCAGGGAACAAAGCCCGGAGGAAGAAAGCCTCATATCAGTATAAGTTTGAGAATAAAGCTCAAGGGGAAGAAAGCCTCATGTCAGTACAGTCCGGGAATAAAGCTCGGGAGGAATAAAGCCTCATATCAGCACAGTTCGGGAACAAAGCCCAGAGGAAGAAAGCCTCATATCAGTATAGTTTGAGAACAAAGCTCAAGGGGAATAAAGCCTCATATCAGCACAGTTCGGGAACAAAGCCCAGAGGAAGAAGCCTCATATCAGTATAGTTTGAGAACAAAGCTCAAGGGGAAGAAAGCCTCGTGTCAATACAGCCCTGGAGAATAAAGCTCTCCCTCAGCTCAAAATGGAACAAGACCCACGGGAACAAAACCCACTACTCAACAATTCAGGGAACAAGACCCTCAGCTCAAAATGGGAACAAGACCCACGGGAACAAAACCCACCACTCAACAATTCAGGGAACAAGACCCTCAGCTCAAAATGGGAACAAGACCCACGGGAACAAAACCCAACACTCAACAATTCAGGGAACAAGACCCTCAGCTCAAAATGGGAACAAGACCCACGGGAACAAAACCCAACACTCAACAATTCAGGGAACAAGACCCTCAGCTCAAAATGGGAACAAGACCCACGGGAACAAAACCCAACACTCAACAATTCAGGGAACAAGACCCTCAGCTCAAAATGGGAACAAGACCCACGGGAACAAAACCCAACACTCAACAATTCAGGGAACAAGACCCTCAGCTCAAAATGGGAACAAGACCCACGGAACAAAACCCAACACTCAACAATTCAGGGAACAAGACCCTCAGCTCAAAATGGGAACAAGACCCACGGGAACAAAACCCAACACTCAACAATTCAGGGAACAAGACCCTCAGCTTAAAATGGGAACAAGACCCACGGGAACAAAACCCAACACTCAACAATTCAGGGAACAAGACCCTCAGCTCAAAATGGGAACAAGACCCTCAGCTTACTTCGGGAATGAACCAGGGGTCGCAGCACCTCACCACCAAATCAACGCAACTCAACACATGGTAAGTCAAGTGGCAGCTGGCGAGCCAGGTAAGTAGAAATGCATTGCATAACTTTGATAGGATTGTCACTGTTGCACATTACACAAGTCCCATCAAAGTGGGGGCAACTGTAGGCACTGCATTTTTACGCATGCGAACCCGATGAGGAGTCTTATTTGGAGACAGCTACCTTTTGAGTCACGAATGCCGCGGGAAACGGATATCGGAAGGGGAAATTCAGAACAAGCAAGCTCACTGTCTTCGTTGGTGCTGCGTTCGTTACTTTCGTTCGAACGGGAAACAGATTGCGGACGTTCGTGTAGCGTTCGAGGGAGCGTTCGAACGGTGTCGGTAATTCTGGTTTTGCTGCTAGCCTCACACCCAGCCCATTTAGCTCCCCAAAGCCCATAAAACACATCCCAAATTAAATAATTAAATATTAAATTAAATATTAAACATTAAATAAAACATTTAAATCATTTACCAATTAAAATAAACAATTACCAACTTAAACTAAAATCATGCCTAAATTAAACAAATCACATACTAAATCAAAATACAATAATACCAAGTTAAAATCAATCCTAACCAATTAAAGCCAATCATATATTTGACTTCCTAATCTAATAAGATACTTACCAATATAAAATATTTGTATTCTTAAACCAACACAAATTAAATATTACAACTTCCTAAAGTAAAATATTTTGTCCCCCCCTCAATCCTTTGATTTCCTTGTTTAAAACTAAATCATATCCTAATTTAATGCACAAATCCCTTCCCTTGTAAACCCTAGCCATTCTCTATATAAACAACCCCTAACCAAGGCCATCCGGGCCTTCACACAACACAATTCACACCCAAGCTCTCTCGAAATTTCTCTAAACTCTCTCTACACACCCAAAACACATCCAAGAGAAAACACTTCATACACACACAAAAAGAAAACAAAGAAACCACCACAAGACCACCCTCCATAGCCGAACCCAAACTCACCCATAGCCGAATTCTAAAACACGCCAAAACAACTTCCTAGATTACCTTAAAACAGTAGCCCAAAATCCTTAAAAAAACAGTAACTTAGAAAACTACATAGATAACCTTAAAAATAATCACTTTTAATTGCACTAAGAACCCACACAACTTGGAATAGTTCTTTGAAAACATTGAAACAGGTAGCCCGTGCAGTGAGCAGCAAAACAGGAGCCGAATAGGAGCAGAACGGAGTTCGAACAATAAGCAAAGCAGCGAAGCAGTGAGCTAGGACGTTGAACCAGCGGACCAGAAAAGTTGCGGAGCCTTACCCCCCTTTCGATCTTCGTGGAACGTGAGTC
This sequence comes from Zanthoxylum bungeanum, assembly GCA_019454045.1. Taxonomy (NCBI): domain Eukaryota; kingdom Viridiplantae; phylum Streptophyta; class Magnoliopsida; order Sapindales; family Rutaceae; genus Zanthoxylum; species Zanthoxylum bungeanum. The sequence goes on along the minus strand of SKCR01039118.1, from coordinate 220,049 downwards.
CGAGAGACGGCTTAAAAGGTTAGACCTGAGGGTATCTTTCACACTTGTTTTCCTTTTCCGCATTATTTATTAAGTGTTTCTTGTATGATTGTAATGTTGAAATATGTGTTGTGATTTTTGAGTATATAAATATGCATGAATTATGAGATGTAATATGTTGTGGGCATTAGATGAATGAGAGATGTGTCAACTCTCGCGGTATATCGGATGGAAACCCGGACATAAATTTCATAGCCGATTCCGAATGGACGGTAATATGATCTGTACTCGGGCCACAACTCCACGTACCGCTTGAGTAAACGGCACCATCTCTCTTTCGTTGTGTTGCTTTTTTTTGTTTATTTAGTTTTCTCTTGAATTCGATATATTGTTTATTTTGTATGATTCAACCAAGCGCATGGGCTTAGTGAGTTAGTCCAAAGGTCCTCCATTTGTGAGACAAAGAGCCGAAAAGGCCACCTTCGTGACACTACTTCGCCGCGCCGGTTGATGTATGTCCGGTTGGACGCAAGATACGTTCAATCGAGCATACTTAGTTTGATATTATTATCTTTATTTTCGTATGTATAAGTCAATCGAGCGCATGGGCTTAGTAAGTGTGATGTGAGATCCCCTATGGGGAGGGGCTAAAAGCCCCCTTTTCCACGATGCTTTGCCGCGCCGGTTGACGTGTGTTCAGATTGGATGTGAGATGTGTTCAATCGGGCATACTTGGTTGATATGATTGGTTCTAGTCTTGTACGTGTGACGTGATGCGCATGGGCTTAGCATGTTGGTCTAAAGGTCCTCTCTTTGAGAGATCAAGAGCCCCAAAAGGTCACCTTTACGGCAGTGCTTCGCCGCGCCCCTTTATTTTCTGTTTATTGCATCCTATTTCATGCATCAGGTCCGTGTCCGTTCGAACGCGTTAACGAACACAACTCGAACGCGCATAAATTTTGCCTTATCATGCATCAAGTCTCACTTCCGTTCGAACGCGTTTACGAACGCTACTCGAACGTGAGCATTCTGTTTCATTTCCGTTCGAACGCGTTTACGAACGCTACTCGAACGTGAGCATTCTGTTTCATTTCCGTTCGAACGCGTTTACGAACGCTACTCGAACGTGAGCATTCTGTTTCATTTCCGTTCGAACGCGTTTACGAACGCTACACGAACGCGAATACACTGAACTGAGTCTTTTTCATTAGATTTCATACATAGTTTCCCTAGTAGCTATCTCCACATGTATAAATGCAAATATGTTGATGTATTACAATTCATATGCTTGTGTCATGATAACATTTGAGTATTATTTCTTGCGGTATATCGGATGGAAACCCAGACGTAAATTCCGTAGCCGATTCCGAATGGACGGTAGTGCGGTCTGTATTTGGGCTACAATTCCACGTACCACTTGAAAAGTGCCCATATGTGTGCTTGTATGGTTAATATGTGCGCTTGTGTTTTTTTCCTGAATGTGATATGCAAGTAAAGTTGTATGTTAGTTGCTATCTTGATATATGTTTAGCATGCAAATTTAAATGTAAGATATATGTGAAATGCGTACATGAGTTTTATTTTACACATGAGAATTTAGAAGCATGATACTATTGGAAATAAGTATTACTTAAGCTTAGTTAAATTATTACATGAATCCTTTCATTACAAGTGACATAAGTAAGGGACCATTCCGAACCCAACGGTTTGAGGTCTTCCCTTGCGAGGGGTGAGTGCGGCCTTAAATCTTTGTCCCGGTTCACACCGGGTGGCGACTCCATGTTATGTAATCCTTCCCAACTAGGCCGCGAGCCTAGGAACGGCGTCGCCCAGTTCCTGTTGTCTACAGATGCGCCTTGCGCTTCTTGCCCTATTGCAAACTATAGCTTTGTCTCCTTGAGTATAGCCATTAACTCTCCAAGAGTTTTCTATTGCAATCAGTTCTTCTAAGATCTAAGGATAGATCAATGAAGATCCTTCAATTTCATTATCATACTATAAGGATCTAATCCTTACTTCTGATTAAGAAATTAAGGAGTCTTTGCGGCAAGCATAACGGATTAAGAACTAAAGTTATCATCACATGAATATTCCAAATATCATGTTCTACTATTTGCTCAACTCCGGGCTTAGGCTCGAGACGTCACTCTATCAAATAAAGTAACTTCTCGGTCCTCATGACTATCCTGAGATTTTATTCTCAATTTGAAAATTAAAGTTGTTTAAATAACATTTTCTCCCAGGATTATGTTCTAAACGCTAATCTTTCATTTATCTTGATTCCAATAGTCTAACTATCAAATCAACGATTTTAGGTACTATTTATTATAATGATTACTATAGTCTAACTATATAATCAACTATAATTTAATTGGTTTAAATTCAAATATATTGATTACTATAATCCAATTATATAATCAACTATAATTGAAGTAGTTTGAATACAGTCCAACTGTTTAATTAAAACAACGATTAAATATTAGTCCAACTAATATATTAATTTGATGACGAAAAATTTGAAATGAGCGTGTATTAGCAAGTAACTAAACGAAAATTGCAAATTTAATACTTGCCTCCCACTATTTTTCGGCGAGTCTCTAACTCTATGTGGAGTACTCAGGAAACCTTGTTTCCTAGTGGGCTAGGATCCCGTTAAATAACACACAATCTTGACTTTGGCCAACAAATTGTATGATAATTAACTAGGTAGATCTCTAAGATCAATTGGATCTCATCCAATTCCTAGATCCAGTAGGTGGACATCAAAGTCTGAAAAATATATCTTATATATGCCAATATATCCAATATATTCCCTAACCTTTTTCCTCTGAATCAATAAGCCTTGGCTTTGGCACAACAAACTTAACGATCCCAGTTAAGCGGAACCCATTGACTATGGAAAACTTCGTAATCGATGTCGATGGACAAGAATTGATCTTGACTTTGGCCAACAAATCAAAACTTGGACAAGACACCAATATGGAACAAAGCCTTCATGATTCAAACACATCCGCGACGGACAAAGTTCTTGACTTTGGCCAAAAAACCAGTGCCAATCTTGGATCTTGAGTAAGAATCACTCAATGGAAGGAAAAACGCTTAATAAGTGTTGAAGGTTTTTTCACGTAATTGGCAACCAATTAATTATCTTTGTTAAGGTCTCATCATCATACACCCTTAAACATGCATTCTAAACACATAATAAGGCGCGTAAAAATAAATATAATAATGATATGCAGATGGATATTTAAACACATTGTTCCTAGAACAAATCTCTCCATTTCCTCTCTCCCGCTAGCACAAGTATTACTTCTACGCGATTACATAACACTTCTACAGAAACCTCATTTATATTGAGGGGAATAGGTGCAGTACTTAAGAGTACTAGTACCGTATCCTACGTGACCATCATCTCCATATGACTGGAGTGACACTTCCATCTTAACATCACACCCAACACACTACGATTCTCAATACACCCAGCATAGGCGTACACAGAACCTGTTAAAGCCATGGACGACCGCAACCAAAGTATATTGATTGTCACAAGTATTAGCGGTGCAAGTCTCAAGTTAAGACCAAATACACATACCCTGATTTCGGACTTCCATAGACACATAGTCATACTACCAATGGAATTCTGAGGGGGTCTATCCAGAGCGAAGCTGTTTCCCATACCATCGGTAAAAATATAACCTCCTATTTATTGGACAATTATGACCCATAGCGTCACTATTTGTACAGATCACGGTGTTGTTGTACAATTTAACTATGTGACAAAGAAGATTGCACTCTTATCATTTGTGATTAGATCACCTAGATGTATAAATGATAGGAGGTCCATATGATTTTTTCCTGGACTGAGAATAATATGAGACAGTATCAGTCCATGAAGGATAAATCATTAAATATCCCTAGTCAGAGTATTATCGAGATTGGACATCGATAAATACGTAAAAGACTAGTATTACACTTGTGCGCGTTGTGAGGGCACAACAGCATAGTTCTCATATGTTTGGGTATAGGATACTCATGCAAGTGTTATAGGAGGTTGTATTTTACCGATGGTACGGGAAACAGCTTCGCTCTGGATCAGACCCCCTCGGAATTCCATTGGTAGTATGACTATGTGTCTATGGAAATCTGAAATCAGGGTAGGTGTATTTGGTCTTAACCTGAGACTTGCACCGCTAATACATACGACAATCAATATGCTTTGGTTGAGGTCGTCCAGGGCTTTAACCGGTTCTGTGTACGCCAATGCTGGGTATATTGAGAATCGTAGTGTGTTGGGTGTGATGTCAAGACGGAAGTGTCACTCCAGTCATATGGAGATGATGGTCACGTAGGATACGGTACGGGCTCTCTTAAGTACTGTAGTCATCGGGATAATATGACTAGGTCATAGTTATCCGATATAGAGACTAGTTACCAGACATCCGACATGTGCTTCGTACGGGGTAGGCACAATTCCAGCCCCAGGCCTAGCACGTGATCATCCGATACTGGATCGAAATACGCAATACCGCGTATATTACGCCTAATATAGATCGCTTATTCCTATAAGCATGTTTCTGGAGAATTGGGTAGGCATGGCTCTTTGCTAGAAGCCAACCTTGTCTTGTGAATCGGTATAAACGTAGTACGAGGTACTTACGTGTTCGGATAGTCCGACGACCCGATTTACTGCCAACATATCCGGAGATCTCATGGGTCGCTCCTTGAAGATTCACCGATGATGTATGACTCGCACTTTAATTAATCTTGGATTAATTTAATGAGAGAGAAAATTAATCTGGGTTTAATTGCAGAGAAATTTTATCTAGGATAAAATATCAATTAAAGAGAGAGAACGATTAATTTGGAATTAATCGGTAAAATAATATATTTGATATATTATAAGAAATTGGATTTTGACGCGGAATTAAAATTAGATTTTAATTCGGGCGAATGAATTAATTTAGAATTAATTCGTTAGCGACGTGAATAGTGATTTCGCTAGGCATAATCATTTAATTACGACGCAACGGAAAATTTGTTAATTTGGAATTAGCGAACCCGAGCCCGGGATTGTTTGCGAGCACATTCGCATTTCGAATTTGAGTGCGGTACGCAAGTCAAATCAAGCGTCAAATCGCAAGTTCCATCAAGCGTCAAATCACATGTCACTTTGAGTGATGTGACATTTGATTGATTGATGTGAGTTGATGTGAGGTGATTGAAAGAAAGCATTTAATGTTTGCTTTTTGAAATTGAAAAAGGGTAAATGGTTTATTAAATTTTGGAAATTATATAAACCTTTTACATTTTTCTTTTTCCCTCTCTCTCTCCTGTACAAGTTTTTGGGAACCCTTTTGGAGCCAAAATCGGTATTCATCTCTCTCGGTTTAGACCGCTCATCTCTTCTGTTTTTCTTCTGGTTTGACCGAAAATGGCAAGAAGAGAAGTGATGATTTTTGTGGCAAAGAACATCACAAGTGCTAGCACACCATTGGAGATATACCAAGGTGATAGGGAAGTGTTTTCATGAGCAAGGAATCACCTTGTGAAGCTTGGAGCTTGGAGCTTCCATGGAGGACACCCATGGCCGATTCTTGGAGGAAGAAAACCACCCATTGCGCAGCCCATTTCCGAGCTTGGAGAAGACAGAAACTTGAAGTGCGTTTTTGGTTCATCACCACATGCATCTCAACCGATCAATGTGAGTTTTTCCGCACCTCCATTGTGTTGGAAAATAACCAAGCCCCAAGATCAACAAGAACAAGCAAAATATAAATACATGAATGAATAAATTGAAGTATGGCGGAATCATACTCACAATACTTGAAATGGATGCTTAGATGATGCGAAAATCCCTCCCTTGTGCAGTGAAGCTCGGCCAAGAAGAAAAGAGGGACTCCAAGTCGAGTTTGATCCTTCCAAGCTCAAGGATTAGCTTCCCATATCACCTATGTATGATCCCTTGAAGGTGCTAGCCTTTGTTGTGATTTTGAATGCACAACTTCTTCAAATCTTGCCACAAAATTGAAGAAATGAGAGCCAAAACTGCTTGCAAGTTTCGGCAATGTGGAGAGAGAAAATTGAATGATTTTTGTTACAAAAAATCAATTTATATTTATGCCATAATATCTATTAAATTAATAATAACTTATGACACAATCATGCAATGGCTTAGAGTGTCAAATACTCAATTTCCATGCAAACCATTAAGTGCATTGTACAATATCTCCATGCAATGCATTAGAGTTAAATAATGCATAATATGACATGTGTCATGTGGGCCCCACACGTTTCCAAATGAAAGTGGGCCCACGTGCACTCACGCGTTCGGGTTCGATATTTCCGAAATACCGAACTTACGTCGCGACGTTTATTAAATCGAATTTAAATAATAATTGCGCCTAGCGAAATTATTATTTGTCGCTAACGAATTATTCTAAATTAACTCGTTTGCCCGAATTAAATCTAATTTTAATTTCGGTCGAATCGAATTTCGATTATTATATCGAATATAATATTTTACGATTAATTCCAAATTAATCGTTCTCTCTCTATGATAGTACTTTATCCAAGATAAAGTCTCTCTCGTAATTAATCCAAGATTAATCGAGTTTGAATCATACGTCATTGGTGAATCTTCGGAAGCGACCCAAGAGATCTCTGGATATGTTGGCATAAATACGGCCGTCAGATTATCTGAATACGTACGTACCAAGTACTACGTTTTTACCGATTTACAAGAAAGGTTAGCCTCTAGCAAAACGCCATGCCTACCCAATTCTCCAGAAATATTCTTATTGGAATATAAGATCTATAACAGGCGTAGTATACCGTAGTATAGTGTATATCGAACCAGTATCGATGATCACTGTAGGCCTGGGGCTGGAATGTGTCTGCCCCGTACGATACACATATCGGACATCTAGCACCAGTCTCTTTGAATCGGATAATCCTGACCTAGTCATATTATCCTGATGGTTGCAACCATTATAGAGTACTAGTTCTGTATCCCTCGCGATCATCATCTCCATATGTCTGAAGTGAACTTCCATCTTGACATCACACCCAATACACTACGATCTCGATAAATCCAGAAGAGGTGTACACAGAACCCGTTAAAGCCCTGGACCACCAAAACTAAAGTTTACACGATTGTCGTAAGTACTAGCGATGAAGTCTCAGGTTAAGTCATATGCACCTACCCTGAAGCGGACTCCCATAGACACCAGACATACTACCAATGGGATTCCGTGGGTCGATCTATCCAGAGCGAAGCTGTTTTCTTTCCATACCATCGTAAAACACACCTCCACCGCACTTGCATAAGTATCCTATACTTAAATATGAGAACTAATGCCGTTGTGCCTCAACAACATGCACAAGTGAGTACTATTCTATTCCGCATTTCGATGTCCAATCTCGATAATACTATCTACGACTAGGGTCTTTAATGATTGAACCTTATGGCTTTATACCCAGTCTCATATCATCACATCCGGAACTAATCTGGGACTCTTTCCATTTTCTATCAATAAATAAATTAACAAATGGTCAAAGGCATTTCATTACACAAGTTAATGTTGTACAATAATACAATATCAGTTACAAATATTGACTCTTATGGGTCCAGACTGATCTAACATCTCCCACTTGGCCTTAAGCAGTCATCAAGCATCTAATAATACCTGAACTATGTATGTGTCGCTGATGAGCGGAAATATATCAATATTTACCGCCCCTTTTACTTAATATTTTGTTTAGTTTCTCGGGTTTGATGAACGTTTTGATGTGTTTTAGTTTATTTTGCAGATAAAATAATATCGGGTCTTAATGAAATCATTTAGGACGAAATGTGGATCAAATAAGGGCAATTATTGGACTTGATATATTAATTTTGAAGATTGGAAATTTGAAAGGGCGTTTTGACGAAGTGCAGTTTTGGAAATTCCAGTTTTGCGCATCTGTCGTATTTTGGGCATAACTTTTTACTCAGATATCGGATTGAGCTGATTCAAGTTCCAGATTAAAGAAGACTCAAAGATCTACAACTTTGAAAGAGAAAATATTTTCGAATTCTGATGATTTCATGACCGAAATTGATGAACCATCCAGAAGTGTGTGGAGTGTAATTATTAAAGTCATTATCAATCATTTTCAAAGCAAAATATTAATTAATTAATAATTAATAAAAATTATCAAATCAACACCAAACAAGATAAGCAATTAGTGGAGCAATTATGGATTTGGTGGAGTAATTAGTGGAGAAATTAATAATGGATTTGGTGGAGAATTTGATGGATGATTTGATGGTGGCAAAATTTTGCCTATAAATACCAAGCCATTTCATTTGTAAAATTCATTTTCTTCCTTGAAATTCTTAATGAATAAATAAGAAGATTGTATCTAGTTTGTTTATTTTAGTTTTCAGTAATTAATTTTCAGTTTCGCACTTTCTTTTATTTACTTTTCAGTTTTTACTTTCCGCAATTTACTTTTACTCACAATACTTTTCTTTCTTTAATTTTTCAGTTTTTACTTTTCAGTAATGAGGAGGTAATTTCCCAAGCTAGGGTGAAAGGTAATTCTTTTACTATTACTATTTAGATTAATCTCCCTTAAAAATAATATATTCACTATTTAAATACTGATTAATAAAGGATACCGCTATATTGGTCGGTTGGCAATTCATTTAATCTGGTTTAAACCTGACTAATCAAGGATACCGCCAGATTGGTCGGTTGGTAAATTTATTTTTGTACCGCCTATATGGCTGGTTGGACTTATTTGCTTAATCAGGATACCGCCAGATTGGTCGGTTGGTAAAATAATATCACAAGTTTATATATTATTTTATGGGAGATATCTAAATTAGTAGTAGTAAAAGTAATTCCTTTTACCTTAGCATTTTATTTTATTGTAATTTACTTTTCAGCTTTTACTTTACCGCAATTACTTTCAAGCATTTTCATTTTATGTCTTCTTTTACTTTTAAGTTTTTATTAGCCCTAGTTATGTGTGGTAACTAAATAGTTATCTGGGGTTGTGATGAAATCCAATATCACCGTTTTATAAGGGTTAGATTATAGCTTGGGTAATATAAAGATTTATTTATTGTGTCTTAAACTTAATGCTTTTTCATTAACTGGCCATTAATAAAATTGATCTGGTAAATCTAAAATGAACTAGACATAGGGATTTTAGGTTTCAGCCTTAGACTCAATAGCCCACGATCTTCCTTGAGGATAGATAACCCTTTAATAGATTTCCTTACAGGATAGGAATATACCTGTTGGGCGGGGGTAGCCATAATTGGAACTTAAACTTAATGAATCCAGATAATTTGGTTGACATAGACATATGGTTCAATTGGGTTAAACTGGGTATTTGTGTCTGACCATCGACAGAGGCTTACACATAATTTAGTGTTCCAGGTTAATAAATCAATATATTACCCAACTTTAAGATAACCACTTCATCTTTAAAATGATATTGGAAGAAATCACAACCCTAGATAGTTTTTAATATTGAATTTTCTTAAAACCTATTTTCGACAATTTTATTTACTTGCTTTTAAATTTAGAATCGTCACCATTTCAAATCAATCAATCAACTTGTTAGATATTAGTAATCATTTGACCTCATAAAATTAATAGTTTAGATATTAAGTCCTCGTGGGATCGATATTTTTATACTACTTGAACGATACGTGCGCTTGCGTTATACGTGTGTGTTTACGCCGGTCAAGTTTTTGGCGCCGTTGCCGGGGACTTATTTATCTTTCACTATTAATTTAGGGGTTAGATACGTTACTTGTATCTAATTTCTTTTTACTTATTGTTTTTGTTTTCTTGTGTTTCAGGTTCTCAGAAACTACATGAGACGAACCAGAAGCTTTGAACTCCGACCTTGACCCAGAAATTGAAAGAACCATCAGACAGTTGAGAAGGGAAAGGCGAGAAGGCCAAGAAGCTTTAGTCAACATGGAACCTGAACCTTTGAACGTTGCACCACCAATTCCCATTCGAGACAGAACCATTCCGGTGGTTGACAGACTCATTTCTTGCATTGTACTTCCTCCCTTACCAGCAAATGCATGTGACATCAAAACATGCATTCAGATGATTCAGCACTCAGTTCAGTTTGGGGGAATGCAACTGAAGATCCTAATTCCCACATCAGCAACTTCCTGGAAGTTTGCGGCACTTTTAATTACAACCGAGAAGCGGAAGAAGCAATGAGACTGCGAGTTTTTCCATACTCCTTGAAGGACAGAGCTAAAGCTTGGCTACATTCACTACCACCAGGTTCTATCACAACTTGGAACACTTTAGCCCACCAAATTTCTTGCAAAGTACTTTCCACCCCCAGCCAGAACCGGAAAGCTGAGGAATGACATCACATCCTTTGTACAACAAGATTCAGAATCCCTCTGCGAAGCTTGGGAAAGGTACAAAGATTTGCTCCGGAAATGTCCTCACCATGAGATTCCAAAATGGCTTCAAGTTCAAACATTCTATAATGGACTTTCTGGAATAATGAGAACCACAATCATCGGCTGCTGCTGGAGGAGCCTTGATGGCAAAAGGAGAAGATCAAGCCTGGGACCTAATCGAAGAAATGGCCAACAACAATTCCTTGTGGCCAACAGAAAGGAGCATGATCCAAAGAATTGCAGGAATTTATGAAGTTGGAGCAAACACAGCAGTGAATACCAGGCTGGATCAGATATGCAAATGTCTAGAAACACTTAGCACGCAAGTTGTGAACATCACTGGATCCACAAGTTCACCATATGGAGGAGCACCAGAACCTAAACAACATGAAGAAACGGTGAATTATGTCAACAATTTCAACAGACAGGGGAACAATCCATATTCCAACACCTACAACCCAGGGTGGAGGAATCATCCTAATTTATCATGGAGCAACAATTCAGGCCAACAGCAGAACTATCCACCACCTGAATTTCAGCAACAGAACAAAGGCCAGGAGCATGAAAAGAACCAGAAATGAAAGAATGGTTGCAGAGATGTTCAAAAAGCAAGAAGCAAAAATACGATGCTATGTTTCAATCCCAAGCAACATTAATTCAAAGTCAATATGCTTCTATTAAAGCACTGGAGAATCAAATGGGACAACTGGCAAATGCTCAGAGTTACAGACCGCCAGGTACCCTTCCTAGCAACACAGAGCCAAATCCAAGGAACATGGGAAGGAGCAATGTCATGCCATCATGTTAAAGAGCGGTACTGAAATCAACAAAGATGTTGGAGTCAATTCAACTGCTGAGGAAGTTCCAAAAGAAACAAAGCAACAAATGGAGGAAAAAGAAGCAAAGGAAAAAGAACAGATCACTCCACCTCCACCTTTTCCTCAACGTCTTCAGAAGAACAAATTGGACAAGCAATTTTCCCGGTTCCTGGAATATTCAAAAAGCTGCATATCAACATTCCATTTGCAGAAGCGTTGGAACAAATGCCCACCTATGCCAAATTCATGAAAGATATTCTTTCACGAAAACGGAGATTGGGAGATTACGAGACAGTAGCATTAACAGAAGAATGCAGTGCTATCATTCAGAGGAAACTTCCCCCAAAGTTGAAAGATCCTGGCAGTTTCACTGTTCCTTGCGTCATAGGAGAACATAACTTTGGTAAGGCTTTGTGTGATTTAGGTGCTAGTGTTAACTTGATGCCTTTTTCTATTTTCAGGAAATTACAGATTGGAGAAACAATGCCAACTTCAGTCTCACTGCAACTAACTTGCTGATAGAACGCTCGTATTTCCAAGAGGTGTAGTTGAGGATGTGCTGGTCAAGGTTGACAAATTCATTTTCCCAGCAGATTTTATTGTCCTTGATATGGAGGAAGACGCAGACGTGCCAATCATCCTTGGGAGACCATTCTTGGCTACAGGTCGAACCATTATTGATGTACAAAAAGGAGAACTAACCATGAGGGTACAGGACCAAGAAGTAACATTCAATGTTTTCAAGGCCATGAATTTCCCAGATGATGAAAAGAAGGAGGAATGTTTCAAACTCGATGTGATACACAGTACCATTCAGAACTCTGATGAAAGACAAAGTTCTACTGACAAACTTAAAACATGTCAATTGCCTGTGGAGCCTAAAGATAAACATCTTTTGCACTGAAAGAGCCAATTCTTGCTCTACAAGCAACAGAAGAGAAAAAGTTCCACCAGCTCAACGAATTGGAGGAATTTCACAATCAGCCTTTTGAAGATGCCAAATTGTACAAAGAAAAGGCAAGAAAAGACATGATGAGAAGTTAGTGCGCATACAACTGGAACCAGGGCAGAAGGTACTGTTAAACAAATCAAGGGTGAAATTCTTCCCATGGAAGCCAAAATCACGGTGGTCAGGTCCATTTGTGATCACCAAAGTTTTACCAAATAGAGCCGTTGAGATACATGATCCTGACGCTAACAAAACTTTCAAGGTTAAAAACAAGCGTGTCAAGCACTACTGGGGAGAATCATTTGAGCGACAAAAAGAAAGTGTTACACTTTCAGATCCAGCTTAACGTTCGAGAAGCCAAGTCTGGCTGACGACTTTAAACTTAGCGCTAGCAGGGAGGCAACCCATGCAATTTTGTATATATTGTGATTTGGTGTGTTTTTATTTTTGTGTGTTTATTTTTTGCAGGATTAGTCATTTCAAAATGGAAGCTGCTCTCGCAAATCTTCGCAAGCAATTTCCTTCTCTCCCTCAAAAATCTCTGATGAAAGTTTACAAAGCTCGCTTGGAACGGATGAGGTTACTGACAATCATGGTGTTCCTAATGATATTCGTTGGGTAATTGAAGCACGAGTCCGATTGGCAGGTGAGTCTTCTGACTCTTTTATTTCACATCTGCCTGGTTTTGGAAGAAGCACCTATGCAAAGAAACGTAGAGCTAAGCAAATGGGTGTTTGTTTACAAATGTGCACGATTTAATTGCAACACTCGTTGTCGTTCTTTAGGAATGGTGTCTGATAATCGCGAAGACAAAATTAAATTCATTAGGGATGGCTTGAGTAAGGAGTCTTTAGATGATCTATCTTCGACTCTTGAGACGCATCCCAGTGGATATGTTAATATAGCCATTCGCAAATTACATACACAATTCCAAAAGGAAAGACAACTGTTAAGTCTCGGGAATCTGACTCAAAAAGACCCTGTTTGCCAATTTATAAGAAAATTGGATGGGAAGCTTGTCCCTGACGCATAGACGTCAATCAACCGTTACTTTTCTTGTAAATATTATATCTCTTTGTCTTTTCTTAATAATTGTGATTTGTTTTGTTGTTTTCTTTTAATTTTTCTCCGACAGGATCCAGACCTTTTTTGACTATCACGATATTAATTCGTTACTAATCGTCCTCTGGAAGATATTTGTGCTGTTATTACTCACCCTTTTTCAGGTACTATAAATTCAGCCCGTCATTGCACTTTTGAAGGCATCCGAGTTGAAAAAGAAATACATAAAAATGGAAGCCACTTCAAGAAGACGAGTTGAAAACATCTGCGTGTTTTGCGGTAGTAGTGTTGGTACTAAGCCACAATACATAGAAGCAGCACAGGAATTGGGTCGAGTCTTAGCTGCAAGGAATATGCACTTAATATATGGCGGAGGCAATCTCGGACTTATGGGGATCGTTTCAAAGGCTGTACAGGAAGGAGGCAGTATGTTTTGGGAATCATCCCAAAACCCTTGGCAGAGGCAAATCTTATTGGATCATCAAACGGAGAGGAACTGATCGTGCCAGGTATGTCTGAACGACTGGTAGAAATGATTAACCGTGCTGATGCTTTTATCGCTTTGCCAGGTGGTTTGGGTACATTGGAGGAAATTTTTATAGTTCTATCTTGGGCGAACCTGAACATACACCAGAAACCGCTTGGATTGCTCAATATTGATGGATTTTATGATTTTCTTTGTGTGTTTCTTGATGATGCCCGGAGAAATGGGTTCGTGTCAAAACCTATGAAAGAACTCCTCTTCACTGCCAGAACTGCTCCGGATCTAATTGACCAACTCATAGCCTATGAACCACAAGTTGACCCTATCCTTTCAAAGATAAATGGTGGTCGAGGACGATCGTGGTAAGAGCGTCGAATTAATCTGGATCTTAACCTTTAATTTCCTGTAGATTTTCAGCTAACCAGGTACGACCTTCTTAACTCTCCTATTACTGTTTAAGACATTGGGGACAATGTCTCATTTAGGTTTGGGGGAAGGAATTAGTTGATTAGTACCTTGTTTTAGTTTGTGTGTTGTTTTTATTTTTAGTCCAAAATTTTTCGAAAAATACAAAAAAATTGAAAAATTTTCAAAAATTACAAAATATTTTGCATTTTTGTGTTTTTATTTTGACTAAAAAAGTGAAATTGGTAAGAGATAGCCGAGTAAGGAGTTTCCACTCCTGAGACGTATCTCAAACCTATTTCGAAACAAGTTAATTTTTGTTTATTTCATTTTGAATTATTTAATTTGTGAATTCTCCTTAAAACTGACTAAAAGGAATCTTCATATGTTCAGTTGACAGATATTATCAACATATATAGTAACATACGGACATGAGCTAAATTGAAAAGTTTGTAATATTCAGTGCTCTAGTTTAATTGGAGGAAGCATCTCAAAAAAGCAATGGAGTAAAAAAAAAAAAAAAAAAAAAAAACGTCTGAGATCCGAGTTATTAAGTCTGTAAGGGTGTTTTAACACCTAGTGCCCTAAAACCAACTGGTTTGGGAGTCACTGGCCCAAAGCTCGTTACATGGATCAAAGATGCTGCAAAAATATATTTATATCTGAAGTCTGGGTAATTAAGTCCGTAGGGGTGTCTTAACACCTGGTGCCCTAAAGCCAACTGGTTTGGGAGCCACCGACCCAAAGCTCGCTACATAGATGGAAGATATTGTATATAAATAAAAATAGAGAAAAAATCAAAGAAAATCAGAAAATCAGAAAATTATTCCATTGCTCAAAAGGTGTGAAATCTGATAGAACTTTAGGACAAAAATATTATCTCTTATCAACTGCACTTATGACTGTTGTGGGCAAAAATGAGTTGATTAATATTTTGTTGCTGTGTATATGGAGAATGGTAAAATAATCGGAGAATTTACTTATTCGGTAATTTAGAATGAAACAAAACAACTAGTAACTTGGAGTAGAAGTTTCACCTGATTAGTCACTAACATCTTTATTCTCTTTTCGCTTGTCTTTTTGCTTTTGTGTGCATTAGTTTTACTACCTTTTTACTTTTGTAAAATGTTTGTGGGTATCATTGCTGTAAACCCTCACGAGACTACAACTCGTCCACTAGGGACACCTAGGGTTTAAAGGCTTGTTGCATATGCTAAATGCAACCGTGATCCCTACGAAAGTGGCTTAGTTTAATTTTAATTTTATTTTGTTGTTTTGCTCGAGGACTAGCAAAATGTTAGGTTTGGGGGTGTGATGAGCGGAAAATATATCAATATTTACCGCCCCTTTTACTTAATATTTTGTTTAGTTTCTCGGGTTTGATGAACGTTTTGATGTGTTTTAGTTTATTTTGCAGATAAAATAATATCGGGTCTTAATGAAATCATTTAGGACGAAATGTGGATCAAATAAGGGCAATTATTGGACTTGATATATTAATTTTGAAGATTGGAAATTTGAAAGGGCGTTTTTGACGAAGTGCAGTTTTGGAAATTCCAGTTTTGCGCATCTGTCGTATTTTGGGCATAACTTTTTACTCAGATATCGGATTGAGCTGATTCAAGTTCCAGATTAAAGAAGACTCAAAGATCTACAACTTTGAAAGAGAAATATATTTTCGAATTCTGATGATTTCATGACCGAAATTGATGAACCATCCAGAAGTGTGTGGAGTGTAATTATTAAAAGTCATTATCAATCATTTTCAAAGCAAAATATTAATTAATTAATAATTAATAAAAATTATCAAATCAACACCAAACAAGATAAGCAATTAGTGGAGCAATTATGGATTTGGTGGAGTAATTAGTGGAGAATTAATAATGGATTTGGTGGAGAATTTGATGATGATTTGATGTTGGCAAAATTTTGCCTATAAATACCAAGCCATTTCATTTGTAAAATTCATACTTTCTTCCTTGAAATTCTTAATGAATAAATAAGAAGATTGTATCTAGTTTGTTATTTTTAGTTTTCAGTAATTAATTTTCAGTTTCGCACTTTCTTTATTTACTTTTCAGTTTTTACTTTCCGCAATTTACTTTTACTCACAATACTTTTCTTTCTTTAATTTTCAGTTTTTACTTTTCAGTAATGAGGAGGTAATTTCCCAAGCTAGGGTGAAAGGTAATTCTTTACTATTACTATTACTATTTAGATTAATCTCCCTTAAAATAATATATTCACTATTTAAAATACTGATTAATAAAGGATACCGCTATATTGGTCGGTTGGCAATTCAATTTAATCTGGTTTAAACCTGACTAATCAAGGATACCGCCAGATTGGTCGGTTGGTAAATTATTTGGTACCCGCCTATATGGCTGGTTGGACTTAATTTGACTTAATCAGGATACCGCCAGATTGGTCGGTTGGTAAAATATATCACAAGTTTATATATTATTTTATGGGAGATATCTAAATTAGTAGTAGTAAAAGTAATTCCTTTTACCTTAGCATTTTATTTTATTGTAATTTACTTTTCAGCTTTTACTTTACCGCAATTACTTTCAAGCATTTTCATTTTATGTCTTTTACTTTTAAGTTTTTATTAGCCCTAGTTATGTGTGGTAACTAAATTAGTTATCTGGGGTTGTGATGAAATCCAATATCACCGTTTTATAAGGGTTAGATTATAGCTTGGGTAATATAAAGATTTATTTATTGTGTCTTAAACTTAATGCTTTTTCATTAACTGGCCATTAATAAAATTGATCTGGTAAATCTAAAATGAACTAGACATAGGGATTTTAGGTTTCAGCCTTAGACTCATAGCCCACGATCTTCCTTGAGGATAGATAACCCTTTAATAGATTTCCTTACAGGATAGGAATATACCTGTTGGGCGGGGTAGCCATAATTGGAACTTAAACTTAATGAATCCAGATAATTTGGTTGACATAGACATATGGTTCAATTGGGTTAAACTGGGTATTTGTGTCTGACCATCGACAGAGGCTTACACATAATTTAGTGTTCCAGGTTAATAAATCAATATATTACCCAACTTTAAGATAACCACTTCATCTTTAAAATGATATTGGAAGAAATCACAACCCTAGATAGTTTTTAATATTGAATTTTCTTAAAACCTATTTTCGACAATTTTATTTACTTGCTTTTAATTTAGAATCGTCACCATTTCAAATCAATCAATCAACTTGTTAGATATTAGTAATCATTTGACCTCATAAAATTAATAGTTTAGATATTAAGTCCTCGTGGGATCGATATTTTTATATACTACTTGAACGATACGTGCGCTTGCGTTATACGTGTGTGTTTACGCCGGTCAGTCGCTCAAACTTTTCCCTAGGAATTATTTTCTACAGCGGATCTGCAATTTGTCCATCTGATGCATCTTTTTTTCGATCTTCACATCGCCAATATGTAATGATCTCCGAATCATGGATTCGTCGAAGAACTGTTGGATCGTTGATGAGACCTTGGTTCCCTTACCTGCGCTATGGCCCCACGCTATTGTCACAATACAATAAAACGGGCTCAGCTTCTATGGAACTACTCCTAATCCAACTAAATTTTCGGATCCAAACTGCTTCCTTTGCTGCTTCAGCTGCTGCAATGTACTCCGCTTCAGTTGTTGAATCGGCAACAGTATCTTGCTTGGAAGATTTCCAGCTCACTGCTCCGTTATTCAAGCAATTTGTACCCGGTTTGCGACTTGAAGTCGTCTCTGTCGGTTTGGAAACTTGCATCGGTATACCCAGATACCTCAAGTTCTCCATCTCCATAGATAAGAAACATCCTTAGTTCTCTTAAGATACCTAAGGATACTCTCAACCGCCATCCAGATCCTTTCCTGGATCGGCCTGATATCGACTACACATGCTCAAAGCATAGGACACATCAGGTCGTGTACATATCATGGCATACATGATCGATCCAACTGCCGAGGCGAACGGAGCCGACTCATGTTGTCTCTCTCATCTTGTGTTTAGGACACATGTCCCTAGATAGATAGACGCCATGTGATGTTGGCAACAGTCCCTCTTGGACTGATCCATGTTGAATCTCTTCACACTTTATCAATATTGTACTCTGGGAGAGTCCAGTAGCCTTCTAGATCTATCCCTGTAGATCTTTATTCCTAGAATAAAAGCTGCTTCTCCCAGATCTTTCATGGAGAATTTCAATGAAAGCCAAGCTTTCATTCACCGACGTTAACATGGAATGTCATTGCCTATAAGCAATACATCGTCGACATAAAGGACAATAAAAGTCAGTGCACTCCCACTAACCTTCTTATATACACAAGGATCATCTACGTTTTGAATGAAATCATATTCTTTTATGACCTCATCAAAACGTTGGTTCCATGACCTCAATGCTTGCTTCAGTCCATAAATGGACCGATTTAACTTACAAACCTTGTTTGCAAGTCTTGGTGCGATAAAACCGTCAGGTTGTTGCATATAAACATCCTCCAACAGGTTTCCGTTAAGGAAAGCGGTTTTAACGTCCATCTGCCATATGTCGTAATCATAATATGCAGCTATCGCAAGCATTATCCGAATGGATTTAATCATTGCAACGGGTGAGAAAGTTTCGTCATAATCAACTCCAAGTTGTTGACGATACCCCTTCGCTACGAGCCTAGCTTTGTACATTTGTATGTTGCCATCCATGTCGGTCTTCTTCTTGAAGACCCATTTGCATCCAATAGGCTTTACGCCTTCTGGTGCATCAACTAGTGTCCAAACTTGGTTGGTATACATGGAATCCATTTCGGCCTTCATGGCCTCTTGCCATAAAGTGGATTCGATACCTTGTATCGCTTCCTCATACGTAGCCGGTTCAGTATCCTCAATAAGATTAATATCTACATGAGGTGAGATCAGGAATCCATACCTCTCAGGTATTACCCTGACTCTCTCCGACCTACGTAGTCCTGTGAATTGAAGATTGTGGTTCAGTCTCATCCTGGATGGACTGTTCATGTTCCGTTCTCGATTCATTTCCAGGAACAGTATCACTACGACTTTCATCGAGTTCTACTTTCCTCCCACTAAACACTGCATTTAGGAATTCCTTCTCAAGGAAAACCGCATGTAGAGC
Source organism: Zanthoxylum bungeanum (assembly GCA_019454045.1). Lineage (NCBI taxonomy): Eukaryota > Viridiplantae > Streptophyta > Magnoliopsida > Sapindales > Rutaceae > Zanthoxylum > Zanthoxylum bungeanum. The sequence goes on along the minus strand of SKCR01039118.1, from coordinate 200,784 downwards.
AACAAATACTTTGTTCTCTTGTGGGTAATAGAAGTAATATCCTTTGGTTTCCCTAGGATATCCAACGAATAGGCATTTATCTGATTTGGGTTCAAGTTTGGTACCTTCCAAACGTTTGACGTATGCCCAGCAACCCCAAATCTTCAGGAATGAGAAACCTGGTTTCTTTCCTGTCCATATCTCATACGGAGTCTGTTCAACAGACTTTGACGGAACCCTATTCAAAATAAGAATTGCACTTTCTAATGCATGTCCCCAGAAGGATATAGGTAGCTCAGTGCGACTCATCATCGACCTTACCATGTCAAGCAAGGTACGGTTTCTCCGTTCAGACACACCATTTAATTGTGGTGTTCCAGGAGGAGTCCATTGTGAAAGAATACCATATTCTTTCAAGTAATCTTGAAACTCATTACTTAAGTATTCGCCACCACGGTCCGACCGTAATGTCTTAATACTCTTGCCTGTTTTTTTTCAACTTCGTGTCGAAACTCTTTGAATTTCTCAAAAGTTTCCGACTTGTGCATCATTAGATACACATAACCATAACGCGATGCATCATCCGTAAAGGTTACGAAGTAAGTATCGATCCACCTCTAGCCTGGCTAGACATGGGCCCACAAACGTCACTATGAACGAGGGCTAACAGTTCAGTGGCGCGTTCACCTTTACCACTAAAAGGTGATTTAGGCATTTTGCCTAATAAACAAGATTCGCAGACGTCATATGAATTTGGATCAAATCCGTCCAAGTACCCACTCTCAAAGTGTGGATATGCGAGTCTTGTTGATGTGTCCCAGACGACAATGCCACAAATAAGTTTCTTCCTTTGGATTACTCATTTGAGCCTTTTGTTTGTTATTTTACGTTTTGGAGATTTATTTATATTCAAAATATAAAGACCATTATTTGCATCGGCAGTGCAAATTTCTGCATCATCTTTATATAAATAACACCTGGTGTTTTTAAATACAAAAGTGTACCCATACTGGGTTAACAAAGATACAGAAATAATATTCCTAGTTAAACTAGGAACAAAATAACAGTCATTTAGTTTAAGTACATGCCCCGAGGGCAGTTCCAAAACAAAAGTGCCTACGGCCAAAACAGCAACAGAAGTTCCATTTCCAACTCGTAGATCTACCTCCCCCGAAGCCAGTCTCCTGCTATCATGCAGATCCTGCACATCAGTACAAATATGAGAACCACAGCCAGAATCAAAAATCCAATTTTTATTAAGACTAGAAGTAGTCATATTTATCTCAATAACAAACATACCTGAGGCCGGTGCCTTGCCCGCCTGTATGTCCTCCTTGTGTCCCTTGTTCATGCGGCAGTCACGCTTCCAGTGACCTTTCTTGCCGCATTTCAGGCAAACATCTTGAGACTTGTCCCTTGGCTTCCCAGAAGCCTTTGTTGACTTGGCCTTGCCTTTGTTTCTATGCTTTTTCTTCTTAACACCCCCAGTTGCCTTGAGCCCAGCTTTCGGCGTTTGAGATGTTGATGCAAAGTGCGCCTCGCGCTTGTTGCCTTTCAGAAGCTCTTTCTCTGACTCCTGAGAATCGATAATAACTCTCCAAGAGTATCATCCGAATTCATCAATTTGTAGTTGATGACAATCTGTTCCAAGTATCGGTAGTGTAGTGTATGTAGACTGTAGAAGTAATCTATAGACAGCTCAGCCTCCAAGACTATACCCATATTAGCCAATTCATCAATATCGGCTATCATTTGAGTCCCATGGACCTCAACAGAACTACCATCAGTCATACGGGAGCGAAAGATTTTCTTCACTAACTCGTACCTCGCCATCCGCTTATTAGTGGTGAAGATCTTGCAATCTTGCCATCATATTATAAGGATCCAAGTCCCTATTCTGGCGGTGAAAGTGTTGAGTCATTGAAGCAAGCATGATCGACTGAGCCGTGTCACAATCATCACTGTGAGTTTTCCATAACTCCAGCTCAAGTGGCTCAGTGGGCTTAGGCCCGAGAGTTTTTGTATCGTATACAGTATCCTCTCCGCCCCAAGGACTATCCTTAGGTTCATTTCCCAGTCGGCGAAGTTGGTGCCCTTGAACACATTATCACCCATGATTATGTCACGGACATTTCCTTTGTTTGCCATCTTAACTACGATAATCTAATTATCTAGTTAACGATATGTGGGTACAGTCAAACTGTTACATAAAAAAAAATAACATTGTATTAGTCCAACTAATGTGTAAATATTGACGAAATAAGTTGTGTAAGCGCGTAAAGCTAAGTATCTGAACGATAATTGCAAATTCAATACTAGCCTCCCACTATTTCTGCAAGTCTCTAACCCTCTGTTGAGTACTCGGGAAATCCAATTTCCTAGTGGGCTAGGATCCCGTTAAATAACACACAACCTTGACTTTGGCCAACAAATTGTATGATATTTAACTAGGTAGATCTCGAAGATTAATTGGATCCCATCCAATTCCTAGATCCGGTAGGTGGACATCTAAGTCCGAAACATATACATATGTCAATGCATCCAATACATTTTCCTAACCATTTCCTCTGAATCAACTAAGCTTTGGCTTTGGCACAACAAACCTAATGATTCCAGTTAAGCGGGACCCATTGACGAGGAAAGTTTCGTAATCAATGTCGATGGACAAGAAGTGATCTTGACTTTGGCCAACAAATCACAACTTGGACAGGACACCGATGTGGAACAAAACTCTCATGATTCAAACACATCCTCAATTGACAAAGGTATTGACTTTGGCCAACAAACCAATGCCAATTTTGGATCTTGAGAAAGAATCATTCACAGAAGGAAAATCGCTTAATATTGTTTGAGGGATTTTTCGCGCGTAATTGGCAACCAATTAATTTATCTTAGTTAGGTCTCATCATCATACACCCTTAAGCATGCTTCTAAAACATCATAAAGCGCGTAAAGTAAAGTAATAGCGATATACGGATGGATATGAACAACAACTTGTTCCTAGAACAAATCACTCCTTTTCCTCTCCCCGCTAGCACTATTCTACTCTTACCCAATTACATAATACAATAAGAGAAACCTCATTTACATTGAGGGAATTAGGTGAGAAGAGAATACAAAGAGACAATAAGAGAAAGGCTGGACACGCAGGTCCAATTTATAAATTCTAAATTTACAATAATTTCTAAAATTACCTTCCCTACTAATATCCATCCGATATACACTATTCATACATCACATCCACATTCATTCATTCAAGGCATGTTATACAACCAATCAAATCCAATTAATTAGTCTTTAATTAGGTGACAATACAATGTTCAAACAATTGTTTGCATTTGCGCGAGTCCAACTCAATTTGAGAATAAATACTTATAGTATGAATTCACGAATTATATCGAACTACTCGTTAAATCCAATTTAAGTCGTATTCAATACTAATCCTATTATTTAATTCTAAATTAAATATTTACACTTTTATTGTGCTTTTATAACTTAGATTCCAAATCTAATACAATCGGGTCTCAAAGCCCAACTAACATCTAATGTCCGTTTAATTAAAGTCCGATGGGCTTTCAATTGATTTCTTTAGGCTTGGGTTTTGGTCAATGTATGGGTCAAACCCAATTACCAAGCCCAATAAGGAATCACCCTCATATGCCATAAAATCAATATCAAGCCCATAAGGCCCAATTAAACATAAAAGCCCATTTATTACATTTGGGCTTAAATGGTGTGATTTAGGCCCATTTTGGATCCAATCCAAATGGTCCAAATCTACTTGGCCCAACCAAGCCCATTATGTCCAAATATAATAGTTTTAGGCCCAATTCAAAATTAAGCCCAACTAACCAAATTTTAAAATTCCAAATTTTATAACTTAATTAATAAAGTGTATTATCATGATTAATCCTTTAAATCAATTCCAAAATATCAAATTAATCCATTAATCATATTTTTATCTTAAATATATGTCCAACATTATTTAATCAAAAAATCAAGTCCCTAATCCTCCATCAAGCATTCGGCCAAGGTGATTAAAATGGTTCCGATTTCGTTTTCAATCCAATCGAGTTACAAATCATCATTCCATATTTTTTCAAGTCATCTAATGTCTTAAAATTAAAAAATCATCTAGTCCATATGCTTGCATGTATTCGGCCAAGCCTCATTTGGGTTGGAAAAATTAATCCAATTTATTTTCCATGAAATTGATGATGTATAATCTAAATAACATACATCTAAGCATATTTAATCAAGCAAACTCATCAAATCATGCTTCATACAATTTTCCCCAAATAACATCCTAATATATTTGCATGCTCTTTAAGCTCAATGATACCATTGTTGGAAAATAACCAAGCCCCAAGATCAACAAGAACAAGCAAAATATATAAATACATGAATGAATAAATTGAAGTATGGCGGAATCATACTCACGATACTTGAAAATGGATGCTTAGATGATGCGAAAACTCCTCCCTTGTGCAGTGAAGCTCTCGGCCAAGAAGAAAAGAGGGACTCCAAGTCGAGTTTGATCCTTCCAAGCTCAAGGATTAGCTTCCCATATCACCTATGTATGATCCCTTGAAGGTGTGCTAGCCTTTGTTGTGATTTTGAATGCACAACTTCTTCAAATCTTGCCACAAAAATTGAAGAAATGAGAGCCAAAAACTGCTTGCAAGTTCGGCAATGTGAGAGAGAAAAATTGAATGATTTTTGTTACAAAAAATCAATTTATATTTATGCCATAATATCTATTAAATTAATAATAAACTTATGACACAAATCATTGCAATGGCTTAGAGTGTCAAACACTCAATTTCCATGCAAAACCATTGAGTGCATTGTACACTATCTCCATGCAATGCATTAGAGTTAAATAATGCATAATATGACATGTGTCATGTGGGCCCCACACGTTTCCAAATGAAAGTGGGCCCACGTGCACTCACGCGTTCGGGTTCGATATTTCCGAAATACCGAACTTACGTCGCGACGTTAATTAAATCGAATTTAAATAAATAATTGCGCCTAGCGAAATTATTATTTACGTCGCTAACGAATTAATTCTAAATTAACTCGTTTGCCCGAATTAAAATCTAATTTTAATTTCGCGTCGAAATCGAATTTCGATTATTATATCGAATATAATAATTTTACGATTAATTCCAAATTAATCGTTCTCTCTCTATGTATAGTACTTTATCCAAGATAAAGTCTCTCCGTAATTAATCCAAGATTAATCGAGTTTGAATCATACGTCATTGGTGAATCTTCGGGAAGCGACCCAAGAGATCTCTGGATATGTTGGCAGTAAATACGGCCGTCAGATTATCTGAATACGTACGTACCAAGTACTACGTTTTTACCGATTTACAAGACAATGTTAGCCTCTAGCAAAACGCCATGCCTACCCAATTCTCCAGAAATATTCTTATTGGAATATAAGATCTATAACAGGCGTAGTATACCGTAGTATAGTGTATATCGAACCAGTATCGGATGATCACATGTAAGGCCTGGGGCTGGAGATGTGTCTGCCCCGTACGATACACATTTCGGACATCTAGCAACCAGTCTCTTTGAATCGGATAATCCTGACCTAGTCATATTATCCCGATGGTTGCAACCATTATAGAGTACTAGTTCTGTATCCCTCGCGATCATCATCTCCATATGTCTGAAGTGATACTTCCATCTTGACATCACACCCAATACACTACGATTCTCGATAAATCCAGAAGAGGTGTACACAGAACCCGTTAAAGCCCTGGACCACCAAAACTAAAGTTTACCGATTGTCGTAAGTACTAGCGATGCAAGTCTCAGGTTAAGATCATATGCACCTACCCTGAAACGGACTCCCATAGACACGCAGACATACTACCAATGGGATTCCGCGGGGTCTATCCAGAGCGAAGCTGTTTTCCGTACCATCGGTAAAACACAACCTCCTACCGCACTTGCATAAGTATCCTATACTTAATATATGAGAACTATGCCGTTGTGCCCTCACAACATGCACAAGTGCAGTACTAGTCTATTCCGCATTATCGATGTCCAATCTCGATAATACTACGACTAGGGATATTTAATGATTAAACCTTTATGGATTGATACTGTCTCATATCATCACAATCCGGAACTAATCATAGGGACTCTTACCATTTATATCAAAGAAGTAAAAAATTACAAAACGGTAAAAGGCAATTTCATTACTACATAGTTAATTTGTACAATAATACAATATCATTTACAAAATAGTGACGCTATGGGTCATAACTGTCTAACACATTGGTTGTATTTACACTTGTTTCTTGCTTAATCTATGATCTTGGGACCCTTAGAGGACTCCAACACTATACACTTGCATGAGTATCCTATACCCAAATATATGAGAACTATGTTGTTGTGCCCTCACAATGCGCACAAGTGTAATACTAGTCTTTTACGTATTTATCGATGTCCAATCTCAATAATACTCTGACTATAGATATTTAATGATTTATCCTTCGTGGACTGATACTGTCTCATATCATTCTCATTCCAGGAACAAATCATAAGGACCTCTCATCATTTATACATCTAGGTGACCTAATCACAAATGATAAGAGTGCAATCTCCTTTGTCACATAGTTAATTTGTACAATAACACCATGATCTGTACAATAGTGACGTTATGGGTCATAATTGTCCAACACATCATCCACCCATGTCTTCAGTTGATACCAAAGGCTCCATGGGAACTCCAGTAGATAGGCCTTCTCTAGCTTCACCTCGAAGTCAACGTACCTCACCACGGCCAACTGCCCTATCAACTCCTGAGGAGTCTTTCCACAGAGGCATTTCGGATTAGGGAAATCCTTCTAAAATTACCATACATATTTTCCATAATATTTAACCATCAAATGAAAGGAAACATGTCTAATAACACCTCTAAGTGAAAAAGCACACAAATACCCATCACTTTAGACATATGAACAAAGATAAGAATTGTAATAAAAAAAAAATGTATGTCTTTGCTGAAGTGTGAGAAATCTGATATGACTGGTGCTCCGGACTCCTCTAAGCACCAGAAACCATCAATGGGGGAGCAAGTCCCCACTCTCTGAATTCCATTTCAGGCAAAAATGCCATATGGAATGGAGTAATGAAGTGATTTCCTTCAATACCCTGGGCAAAGTGGAATTTTTTAACTCCACACTTCAGGTAGTAAAGGGAAAGAAAATAAAAAATAGTACAAATGTGTCCTTCTATCAACAGCATGTGGAGGGCCCTTAAAGCTTGTAACCCCAGTAATATCAATGGGTTCATTTGCATGGGAGACACATTCATCACGGATAAGAATTTGAGAACCATATGATGAATGAGGAAGGTCATGTACTATATATGTTGCCTAAACAATAAGATTTCATCTTCCCTGATGTATTGGGGATTATAGAGGTCCTTATGATACAACTCTCTACCTCCACTATATTAGGGAGGTTTAATTGAACAAGCACTTCTTCCGATGGTTTTGTTTCAGACTTGGGAGACACCATTTTCGCAGAAAGGTTTGAAGTTTTTTTATGAAAGAGCATGTAAGAAATTTCTTTTGAACGCAAAAGAAAAAGGATAAAAAAGGCTAAATGAAAGCCTTCAGCCTCTTTTTATATATGTTCTTTTGGGTAAAAATCTCTTCGAAAAATGTGCAAGTCGTTTAAAATTCTTCATCATTAGATGTCTCTCGCATTTATGAGACATCTAATCACAAACGGCTGCCAGTCTGGCATCCGAAGCATCAAGACATGTGTCCTCATCTTAAGCATTGTTTATTTCAAATAAACTATCTGATGGGGGATGGTTGTAGGTGCCACCTGGGACACATGTCAACACGGAAAAAAAATCGTTCTCAACACGCTTCCTTAGTGCAATTGCTTTGCGCAGGCAAATGGCCACTAGGAAGATGACACTTATCATGGCACTATTGCACTAGTAGAAGGAGTTAGGGTTCACTTCCAAGGTCTAACTACTCCAGAGTAGGCATGCACAAGGTTCGATTACGGTTGGCGAACTGTTTGTGGATGGGGTCCTAAAAGAAGTCTATGTTATATGTAATTTGACTGGGAGAAGTCTTGAGGCGGCTTGTCAAACCCAAAGATCGTCATCTTTTAAGTCAGGATTTGAAAGCACAACGAACGAAGATAGTGATATCGAGACATATAATACAAATAATGTGGTAAACATAGAGGAAATTTTTATGGAGAAAATGAACAAAGATCTTCCTTCAATTGATCTAGATGAGTCATTTTGCTCGTAAGCATACAAGTATGACAAAGTATGTGTTTAGCTAATTTAATGATTGTGTTGAAGTATCGTTTCGTTATGTCACATCAGCAGGTCCGTTACAGTTAACGGATTAAGACTTAAAAGAAAAAAACTTATTCACTTATAGGACTTAATTATAAACGAAATTTTCTTTTAGGATTGAAGTGTAAGAACAACACAACTTTTAGGACTTAAAAGGTTGTTATCTCAATCCGATGTGGCAGCTGACTGATTTAATATTTATACTGAAGTGTCGTTCCGTCAACACGTAATAAGTCCGTTAGAGTTAACGGATTATGATTTTTTTTAAATAGAAAAAAAAAACTTATTCACTTATAAAACTTAATAATAAAAAAATTTCTTTTAAGACTCAAGTGTAAAAATAACATAATTTTTAGGATTAAAAATATTATTATCCCTTGTTTTTACCTACTAAGTACAATTATAAACACCGACATTTGTTGACATCCATTTAGAAAATACTACAGTGAAATATATTTTGGATACTGAAAAAAAAACTTCAATTATTTCAATTTATCAAAAAATAAAAAATAAATAAAGTATCCTGGTACACGAACGCTTTCATCATTGTAGGATCTGAAAAGTACATATGTATCGATTTATCTCACACACGTCAAAATATTTTCAGCAAAATGTATCAACGGATACAACGAAAAAGTTTAATAAGAGTTTGTATTTGCCTGACGAGATTCACACTTAATTTTTAATTTTTGTTTTAAATCGTTGGAAACTCCACCGCCAAACTACTCGTTCCGGATTTAAGTGGAGCAGTAAAATCCCCGACTGTCCCAGACTCTTACAATAAACGCACTTTCTGGATTCGAACCCAGGACCTCAATGTGAGATCCTGAACCCTACACCACCAAGCCACGCCCCTTGAGTAGCCCTGGGCATTATCGGATTCGGATCGGATCGGATCCGAATCCGATCCGATCCGATAATCTCGCTGAAATTCAATTCGATCGGACTTGAGGACATTGTCAAACTCGATCCGATTCGATCCGAAATTAGTCGGATCGGATCAGTTTGATTCAATAAGTGATCCGAAATTTGATAACGATCCGGAATTTGATAACGATCCGAAATTTGATAACGATCCGAAATTTGGTAATGATTCGGAATGATATCTGAAATTTGATAATGATCCGAATTTGGTAAAATATCTAAAATTTGATAAAATCCGAAATTTGATAAAAGCATTCTCAACATTAGTTTTAAGTTTTAACAAATAAGCTGTTATTCTCAACAAATAAAAGATAAGCTTTCTTCAACCATGTTGAATTCATTGGCTTCAAAAGTTCAAATTAATATCCAATGGCCCAACCTCTTCAAAATTCCCAATCCCAACTCCTGAAGCTCATGTTTCATACATCAATATAAAAGCAGTCAGTACAAAGCAATGTAGGTAATCTTGCAAACAAATCAACCCTAAGTACTAAAAAAAATGCATAATAGTAAGAAAGAACACACAAGATACAGAAGGTTAGTATTTATTTTATTTTTCATCTTAGTTTTGAGTTCCTAAATACAATTTTCTCTATTCTGTTTTAAATCCTATTTTTCAGGTAGATCAAAGCACTTAGGATCGAATCAATGGCTTGGTAAAAGCAATGGTGATCCAAATCTGCTTAAATTTTGACTACTGAAAGCCAAGTTGCTTTTGAATTTTGTTTCTGGGTAATCATCTTGGATGTCTGTTAACTAATAATTTTTTTATGAGTCAGCTCAGCAGCTGTATAGCATCATCCCTCTAACTACGTGTATGTTAATCGGTATTGTGCAACATTGCTCACCACATTATGACTCATAAAATGCAATGGAAAGCAAAGAAACCTTAACAAACAGGAGGTGAAACAATAACGGGACTAAGTGGACTGTAAAATTTCCAATTCTTTATTACTCAAGCATACAGAAATACTTATGGGGTTATGTTTAAGCCTATTCCGGATACTTTTACATGGGATCCAAACAGTCAAACACGAGTCCATGAGTACACAGGTAAAATAAAAGATATAATCATAATAGTATAATACTAGTACAATGACAGTGAAATTGCAGTCTTGGTAGTTGGTACAACTCTACATCCTCAACCAAATGGCTTGGACATCTTCCTTATGTAATCAATGCATAAGTTCACCCAATTCAGAAAATAAACTCAAATTATATATCAAAAACCAAAAATCCATTCAAAGTTTACCGGCAGGAAGGAAATTACAAAACTATAGACAAAGAAAAACAGAACTTTGTCAAAATTGTACCTTCAAGCTATTTGGACTCAAACTCTGTTGCCAACAACATGATCCAGTGATTGTGATTCAGATTATAACTTGTGATATTCTTCAAATAAAATACAAATATATATATCAAAAAAGATAAGTTAGTAAGTTTGCATTTTATGATATTCACTATAACAATTAAAAAACTAATTAATAAGTTTTTCTTACCTTCCTCAAGCTTTTCGTAGTACTCTGCCTCCAATAGCATGGCTTCCACTTCATTGGTTTTGTCACTTGTAAGCCTATTCCGTATCCAATTTTGAGTGCATATTAGAGCCTCTACCATAACTGGAGTTAATGAACTACAAAAACTATCAAGAACATGACCGCCCGTACTAAATGCCGATTCAGATGCCACAGTCGATACCGGCATTGCAAAAATGTCACGAGCAATCCTAGCCAAAATTGGATACTTACCGGTATTTTTTTTCCACCACATCATAACAGTAAAGCTAGGGTCACGACTAATCTCATAGGGTTCCATCAAATGCATTTCAACCTCAGTACTATCCTCTTGATGCATGACATGACTAGTCTGAAAAACTTGAAATGGATCATCAGGTTGCACGTTTGTATTGCGCTTACGCACTCTATCTTGTGCTCGCTGTCTAACAAACGACTGAGATTGTGTCATACCAGCACTAGACCCATCTCCACCAACGCCAGTTACACCCTCAGCCCTTGATCCATCACCGTCAACAAATAACACATTTGTACCATACCAATCATTATACATATCGTATAATCTTTTCAATAAATCTCTAGTAGACTTTCTGATTTCCTCTATCTTACCATCATCATTATCAAAAAGTATACCGAAGCAAACAGAGGCAAATGTCATCTTACGTCGTGGATCAAGAATAGTACAATCAATAATTTATTGATTTTGGCAGTGGTCTCCCAATATTTATCAAACTTCATCTTCATAGATATGGCCATTTCATGCAAAAGAGGATATTCATTACGCGCCAGGTTTTTCAAGCTAGTATGAATCTTGTAAATCTCATTGTAGGTGAAACAAGATGTGATGGTGGATGAGGCACTGAACATATTCGTTGCATCATAAAAAATCTCCAAAAAATCAGCAAAGTATTGAGCTTTCTCCCAATCCATATTTGTAGGAGGCCCAATCCTTTTGTTCCCATTTTCATCATCTTTAAAATATGGAGCATAGTAACCATCATCATCAATCATTCGATCAAAGGCCTTCTGGAAGTCTAATGCAGCATTCAACATTAAGTAGGTGGAATTCCACCTAGTAGGAACATCTAAGATGACACTATTTTTGCTCTCAATCCTCTCACGTGCTACCACCGATTTAAATGCTTCCAATCTTGATGGAGAAGATCTCACATACTTAACAGCATTTTGAATTGCTATAATGTTGTTATCCAATTCTTTCAGACCATCAGACACAACTAAGTTTAATATGTGAGCACAACACCGCATATGCACATACTTTCCATTAAGCACCAATGCATCTCCCTTCCACGTCCTCATCTTCCTCACCAACTGTTGGATGGCTACGGCATTGGCACTGGTGTTATCCACAGTTATAGTAAAAATTCTTTCAATACCCCAGTGTGTGTTGTAAATAAGACTCTATTAATCTTCTGATAGTGTCTCCTTTGTGATTGTTAATTGGACGGAAGCTAAGGATTCGCCGATGCAACTGCCAATCATTGTCTATAAAATGGCCAGTGATAACCATGTAATTAATGTTTTGAATTGACGTCCATATGTCTGTGGTCAAACTAACTCTCTGATTACCCGCAGATAAAATACTCTTCAACATAACTTTTTCATCAGCAAACAACTGTAGGATATCTCTAGTTATAGTCCTACGAGATGGGACATCAAAACGAGGGACGGCAACACTATAGAAATGTCGAAAACCCTCTTTCTCTATAAAGCTAAATGGTAGCTCGTCAACAATGATCATCTTCACAGCTGCTTTCTGACACGCTGCTTGATTGAAATGACCGTCTCTCACGGAGAGATTTCCACTTGTGCCTCCCTCTTCACCAACCCCAACCAAAACACATTGTGCTTCACAATAACCCAAATATGATTTACAGGTCTGCATATGCCTCTTCAAGTTGGTTGTTGACCGATCATTCGCACTGCAAGCATAAGTCTTCTGACAATATGTACATTCAGCCCTATCTGAATTATCTTCACACATGCAGAAAACTTTCCACACTTCAGATCTTCTATTTCTTATTTTAGTTGCTACTGATGTGATTGATGGCGATGAATCGTGTTTTTTTGACAATGGCGGTCTCTCTGAGGTTGATCAAAATTTTATTTTCTGTTTCCTTGTTTCTGTTAATGGTATATCAAAAGAATATGATTCTGACCCACTACTGTTGGGTGAGCTTTCAAACCCACTCATCTATAATGAAAATAGAGAAGTACACATTACAGTTTTGAACAATAGGACAACAGTATCAACAACATGGGATAACATCATACACAATAATAAGTCATATCCTTGTCTGTACCTTTGCCAAGGAGATCAAAAAGACACAACAAAAATCCACCACTTATGTCTTATGAGATAACAAAAGGGTTAGGTTAGTAGATAAATATACTGCCAAGTCCACCACTTATGTACCTTTTAACATCATTATGCTTGATCCAAAATCATTATTTCATTAAACTTATTAAAATTTAGATCTCTTAACTTAAGTCTTCCAAATTAACATAAATCCAAAGTTAAGGCCTCTAGATTGACCATAAACTGTGACCACAGTCCACATAGGTTTTTTACCATAATCTGTAACTACAGTCCACATAAACTGTGACCACAGTCCACATTGTAGTAGAAGGAGAATACATTGGTAGAAGGTTAATCCAAACACTAAATCCATTCTACTAGATCTATTTCAAGTTTACTACCTAACAATCACCTTCCTAGTTTCCTTAGCTAGATCTATTTCAAGTTTCCTTAGATAGATTGAAATTACTTGCTACACACAGAAACACAGAGAATAATTATCAGATCATCAAGAGCTAGACATCATTACCAAATTACCCACCACTTAATAAGCATAAACCGTCCTACTCAGCACCATTTACTACCAAATCCATCATAACAAGCTCAGTAATTATTTTTTATCAGACAAAAATTCAAAGCCATTAATATTATAGACAGTGAAGTACCAAATCCAAACCTAAATCCACATTAAATCCCTAATTCTCAAAAACCCTAATCCCTAATTTGATTCTCCAAAATGACCAAAATTTTAGCTTAAGTTTTCATTTGATCTCCAAATCCCTAATTTTGATTTTTGAGGAGACGGCAAAGGGAAGTAGGGAACTTACTTTCTTGATTCTTCGACGATGAGGAGTGAAGATGAAGTCTGATTCGTGAATCGTGACTGATTCGTGAAGACCGAAGAAGAAGAATGATTCGTGAAGACTGAAGAGTGAATCAGTGAAGACCGAATAAGAAGATTAGAAGAATGAAGAGTTGAAGAATGAATTTGAAGTCTGAAAGTCTGAAACTGAATCGAGTGACTGAGTCTGAGTGTTTGAGTGAAGAGTGAAGACACACGACACGGAAATGAAGTAAAGCAACCCTAACTTATGCAAAATGACGTCGTTTATGACACTCCAAAACGACATCGTTTTGCATATTAAGTAAAATAAAAAAAACGGATCGGGTCGGATCGGATCGAATTTTATCCGATCCGAAATCCATCGAATCCAGTGATCTCAGTTCGATCGGATAAAACAATCGGATCCGATCCGATCCGATTTGATCCGATAAAATCGGATTTGATCGGATCCGATGCCCACCCCTACCCTTGAGGACTTTTTTTGAATTGTTGGAAACTCCCAAACCACTCATTCCGGATTTAAGCGAAGCAGGTAAAAATCCCGGTTGTTCCAAGCTCTTATAAGAAACATACTCCCTGGATTCGAACTCAAAACCTCAAAGTCAAATCCTGAGTCCTACACCATCAAGTCATGTCCTTGAGGACCTATTGATGCAGAAGTTGTAAAAGTGTTATTGACTAATCGATACTAAAAATTACATCTTTACTGGTTGAGTCAATCCAAAATTTATAAAAATATGTCCAAAAAATAGATATGTAAAAAACATAATAATCTTGTACTAAAAGAAACAAAAAGAGCTCAGACTAGTAATTATTAACGAGAAATATTTAAGAAGTACTCAGACTAGTACTAAAGTGTATTTAAAATCAATCAAATAAGCAATACAAAGAATAAACAATAAGGCAATTAAGAAGAATGTGTTTTGATTTTTGGTTTCTACTTGAAAATACTTAATACCCCATAAATACTGGACAAAATAGCTAGCTACTACATTAATTTACAGCCAAACAACAAGTGGCCTGATCATCTTTCATTTGCAGGTACTCATAGGAGATATAAATGTTACATAAGACTTCTAGACCCACAATGCTATGTACAAAAGAGAACATATACACACGCTTACCTTCATTCGAAATGCAAGCTGGGTACTCCACTATTCACTCGGAACATTTAGTAGACAAAAGGTCTTTTCCTTCCATTTCAATTTCTTTTTCAACTCCCTGTTGTAGCAAGCAAGTCAAAACCAATTTCAACAACTAGATAAACACAAGATTAGTTAAAGCTTGTGTTAATTTACCAATTCTTCTAAAAGCTTAAAAGGCCCAAACAATAGTATTTAAGCTTTGCTTTAACAATATTCTCCCTCACATGCAGGTTCATATAGGCTTATTCTGTGAATCCAACAAAGGCGGTACACTCCACTTGGGATGGATTTGAACATAATACATTGTGCTTAAACCTGCTTTGATACCATACTGCGAAACCACTTCAACAGCTTGAACAAGCAATAAGTATATCTCCGGATACCAGCTGGGCTTTCTTCCTTGGGAAGTGGATAGAGTACACCAGAAATATTTGTAACTTTGTCAAAGAAGTCAAACTCTCCTTGAAACAAGTCAAGGGCCTTGAGATTTGAAGCCATCAATAATATGCTGCAGAAACGTAGGGAACAAATGCTTGAAATGAACTATTCTGAAAAAACAGCAACTAGGAAGAGTTATTGAGCATGAGTGACATTACATAAAAGGCTCAGAAAATCCAACAGAAATATTAAGAAGGTTTCCACAAATTTTGGCAAGACGTAAATCTTTATATACTCTGTAAGAAAAAAATTCTAAACAACAATGTATAAATGACCTGCTCATCATAATTTCATTCGCAAATGCTTGTAGCTAATCCCATGATAAAATGTGTCCACAGATCTCAAGTCCTTGGTCCAGCCAGATTCAATTATCTCACAGCTCGTATTCATGATAGTCTCAAACGTGACTCCCTTGCTGCTCCCCCTGTTATTGTCAATCACCGAATTCAGTGATTGATAATAAAATAAATAAAATATATGGGTGGGTCCCATATATTTAAAGGCTGCGCGGGAATAATGGATACACGAAAAGAATTCCGCAATTCTATAAGGTTGAATAGAAATAAGAAAAATAAAAAAATAAAATTTGAATCACTATTTACACAGTGAATCTCATGCATATAAATAGGGTCTTCATTTCATTATTTTATTCATTCCATTTTCATCAAAATCATCTTTATTCTAAGAGATAAAAATATTATTTCTTCTTAAGAGTTTGTGAGAGAATTGTAATTCTCATATTCTAAGAGAGTGTGAGATTATTCATTCTTTATATTTAGAGAGAGGTTGTAAAATTATTTCCACTATAGTTAAATTCTTCTACTTTTTCCCGTGGATGTTTCCCTCACATTGAGGATTTTACCACGTTAAATCTGTGTCTTGTTGCTTTATTTTATTGTTAATATTTATGGTAGGTTAAGCCTCCTAATTATTATTGTATTGTTATACGGTAGGCAACGCCTCATTAACTAACAATTATTCTCAATTTCATTTTACTTGCGTGTCAGCTTCAGCCCACGATCCCCCTAACAGTGGTATTAGAGCTTCAGGTTCAGGGTTACTGTTCACGGAGAATATTAACATATACGGTATAGTACTATTCACGTATATTGTATTATTCACGTTTACAGTACTATTCACGTATAAAGTACTATTCACATATATGGTACTATTCACGGTGAAATAGCAAAAAGCCGATTAAGTGAGAAACTGATCATCATCATAAACATGACAGGAAAGTTCGAAATTGAGAATTTCAACGGGAGCAACTTTTTCCTATGGAAACTTAAAATAAAAACAATCTTGAGAAAAGACAATTGCTTAGAGGCAATTTGAGAGAGACCATATGGAATGATTGATGAAGAATGGAATGATATGGATGAAAACTCTATAGGAAACTTGCATCTAGCCTTAACAGATTTTGTGTTATCCAATGTTGCAGAGAAGATGACTACAAAAGAGATTTTATATGCACTTACAAATTGTATGAGGTCGAGTCACTACACATCAAGATCTTCTTAAAGATGAGACTTTATACTTTTCGAATGGGTGAGTCCACATCCATGACGGATCACATCAACAACTTGAATACACTATGAATGCACTATTTTCTCAACTCATTGTGTTGGATTATAGTATATCAACAAATGAATGTGGAGAGATTCTACTCCAAAGTCTGTCTAATTAGTATGATTAATTTATCATCAACTTGACAAGTAATGTTGTCACTGGTAATCTAGTCTTTGACAAAGTTGCAGCTGCTGCTGGAAGATGAGTCTAGGGGCAAAAATAATAAAGAATGATCATCTAGTTTGCAATAAGTATATAAATATGTAAATCTTTATATACTCTCTAAGAAAAAAAATGTTAACAAGAATGTATAAATGACCTGCTAATCTTAATTTCATTCGCAAATGCTTGTAGCTAATCCCATGATAATTGTGTCCACATATCTCAAGTCCTTGGTCCAGCCAGATTCAATTATCTCACAGCTCATATTCATGATAGTCTCAAACATGACTCCCTTACTGCTCCCCCTTTTATTGTCATTCGCCGAATTCGGTGATTGATAATTAAATAAATAAAATATATGGGTGGGTCTCATATGTTTAAAGGCTGCGCGGGAATAATGGATACACGAAAAGAATTCCGTAATTTTATAGGGTTGAATAAAAATAAGAAAAAAAAAATTGAATCACTATTTGCACAGTGAATCTCATACCTATAAATAGAGTCTTCATTTCATTATTTTATTCATTCTATTTTCATCCAAATCCTCTTTATTCTAAGAGAGAAAAGTATTGTTTCTTCTAAAGAGTTTGTGAGAGAATTGTAATTCTCCTATTCTAAGAGAGTGTGAGATTGTTCACTCCTTATGTTTAGAGAGAGATTGTAAAATTTTTTCCACTATAGTAAAATTCTTCTACTTTTCCAGTGGATGTTTCCCTCACATTGAGGGTTCTTACCACGTTAAATCTATTTCTCGTTGCTTTATTTTATTGTTAATATTTATGATAGGCTAAACCTCCTAATTATTATTGTAGTGTTATATGGTAGGTAATGCCTCATGAACTAACAATTATTCTCAATTTCACTTTACTTGCGTGCCAGCTTCAGCCCACGATCTTCTAACGGTGGTATCAGAGCTTCAGGTTCAGGGTTACTGTTCACGTAGACTATTCACATATATGGTATACTACTATTCACGTATATGATATTATTCACGTTTACATTACTATTCACGTATAAGGTACTATTGACATATACGGTGTTAGGGTTGGTGCTCAGAGTGCCAATCCGGATCGTATTTATGTCTGATTCATGAATACGATCAATGTCTTTTCCCATAATATTACTTATTTAATGGTAGCACCTCTTGTCTTTTATATACATATTCGATCTAATTACGATTAGATATCTATTTATGATTAGATTGAAACTAAATCTCATAGGATTTACAATGTAGTGCGTAGTTACAACGTAGTTTGTAATTGACATTGGGAAGCATCACTATAAGTTGTATATCCTTAAATAAAGTTCCTGGTTAAGATTTACTAACACGGGTCGGTTAGTAAAATCCGCTGAGACTAGTACATGTCGTATATCGTGACTTGGTCTGATGCGTCACTATTGTTGTTAGTCGATATGTAATTAATATTGATAGATATGATATTAATGTTAGTTTGTTATGCAATTAATGTTAGTTATCAGTTGTTATATAATTAATATGGTATCAGACGCATGAGTTCCGATCTCTAGATATTTCATTGTCTCTGTCTCCAAACATGTCTTGTCTTATTGTCTTTGTCTCCAAACATGTCTTATCTCCTTGTTCATGTTTCCAAACATGTCTGATCTCATTGTCTCTGTCTCCAAACAGGTGTGTCTACACTCTGATGATCAAATAGATGATATTTTCATCAAGTCTTTTCTTCTTGGCCATTACACATACTTCATTTTCAAACTCAATCTGGTTTCCTCATTACCATCTTAAGTTTGAGGGGAAATGTCAACGATATGATATTGTTGTTAGTTGATATGTAATTAATATTGATAGATATGATATTAATGTTACTCGTTAGTTGTTATGTAATTAATGTTAGTTGTTAGTTGTTATGTAATTAATATTGGTTCTTTTGTAATATTTATATAAAGACAATTTGTAATTCATATTGAAATTAAGAAAATTAATATATTTTTCTTCATCTCTCATATTTCGGTTTCTAAAATAATGGTACTCAAGAGCGACAAATTTGGCGCGGGAATCGGCCGAGTCACAGCTGTTTGAAAGGAACCGAGCGAGAAATTTTAACGTAATGTGTACTTCCGATATGTGACTCGGGCCGAATCACGTGACATTTTCTTTATTCAAATGTAGAACGATCTAATAATAAGATTATATATAATATAACAAAAGAATCACAATGGGCCTATGCTTTCTCAATACAGAGACAAAATTGTTATTAATTTGGATGGCACGTGATTTTTAATGCTTATTGCTTTTTGGAACATAATAATATAATTAATAACAGATCATGTGTGTTTTTAAATCATGAGCAAGACCTTAAAAAAAAAAGGTTAGAAACCTGCCGCAAAACCACCAAATTTGAATTTAAATGGAGCGAGTAAAATTTCTGATTGTCCTAGGTTTTTATAAACAATGCTTCACTGAACTCGAACTCATGACTTAATTATTAAGTCTTAAATTTTTTACCACCAAACCACATCCCTTGAGGATGAGCAAGACATTACAACGTTTAAAAGTTATTTTATTTTTTTTGTAATTATTGTAAGATAATCACAAGGTTAATAAAATTTGATAATCTAACTGTATCTAAATTATCAGATATGCAAGTTCCTTTTTTTCAATTAAAATTTGTCTGAATTATTAATTAAAATTTAAACTTTATTGTTAGGGGAAAAAATTATTTAGTCTGAGGTTTGAACTTTGAACTATATTCAAAGAATACTAAAGTTTGGGGTCAAAAATACTTTTAAGCATGCCTTTTTTTTTCATTCATTACATATTGGCATATGTAGTTGCTTCTTTACTTTTTTTTTCATTGGATGATCATCATTTGAGGGTGCTGATGTGGCAAACTGGGGTTGGTTCAGTGGTGGGCTACTTTTAATGAAAACTTGTAAAAGCTTTACTGGCTGATGCTTTTGGGGCTACACATGCCATTATATGATTTGTTGAGACAATTTCTATATGAAGAGTAGGGGACAGTCATTCCTTATAAATTGGGACAGAGAGCCACGCTCTATATAGAAGAGAAACTGTTTGTGAAAATAACTTAACCAACAAATATAACTTGGGTCTGCAAAATTTCATTGCCATTGCAATTTGAAGGTCACAGGGCGGCAATTGATCACATTGGTCAAATTGCAAGCAGTGACATAAGGCCGGTCTTATTATCTCGGGGTGGAAGGTCATTTTTATTTTTTCATGCCTTTGACCATTTGAAATTTTATTTCCTTTTTTATCTTGTGTTTGATTTGATGTGATCAAGAAAATTTCACACTTCAGTTCAAATCTTACCTACAAACCAGTAAATTTGAATTGATAATTCATCAAGGCATAATTTAAATTTGAATTTATAATTCATCTAGGCTTAAAAAAACAAATTTGAATTGATAATTAATCTGGGCATAATTTAAAATAATGGATAAACGCTATCAACATAACAGAATTTCAAGATAAGGCATCCATGGGATCATTTGTGTTTTAATCAAATAACAATAAACAACAAGAAATGATCAACATTTTTAGATTCAGATAGAAGAAGAAAAAATGTATCAGCAGTAACATAAAATACAAGATGGTAAATCTTGCTAAAGCAATAATGAAGAAGAAACCGAAACTAATAATAACACATAACGATTAAGAAATGGATACCGAACTAAACAAAAGCGTTTTAAGATTCTTTAATTATATTACCTTCTAACCTAAAACTAAAAGATTAGTAGCGATCAAAGGGGCCATTGGGATCAAGTTGCTTGCACAAACAAAGATAAGTAAGATAAAGAACACGATCTTTAGCCCCAGTACGATGATTCTTAGTATGCTTGCAAAAATACTTCAACTGATCAAGCGTACAGCATCCAAGCAACTGCCCTAAAAGCAAAAACAACCAATTAATCTGTTTCTTCTTATCAGGAATCACCGGCTTCGCACAATTCTCCTGATCACAAAACTTGCACGTGGGCAACACAGGATTCATCCACACACTTGGTGCCCTATCATGCATGCTGCTCTTATTCTCCGCAATGAACCTACCCACTTGGTAAAATTTATCCCTAAGGTCGTATCCCATTTCGTATTGCTTCTCACATTTCTTGCACTGCAAGTCTCCTGTTATAATCGTTATGTGCTTGGACAGCAAGTAGCTCAAGCTATGGACCGTGGCACGGTGAGTGGTGGCCCAAGGGAAAAGTGCCGGGACAGTGTCGCTCTTCCCTTCGCCCGGGGCTTGTGTCGGGTTGCGTCGAGAACGTAGCGGGCGTGATGGCGGCGGGGGTTGTGGTGGGGCCGTGGGTGAGGGAATCTCAGCCATGAATGGAGGGATGTAAAGGGTGTGTGGTCGTGAGGGTGAGATTTGGAGAGGGAGTTGTATTGAACAAGATTGTGGGAATGGTGACCGTGACTGTGACTGAGATGATTCATCGTCGCGGATTGCACGACGGAGACGTGAAATGGGGCGGACGGATAAAGAGAGGGCAAGCAAGTCATGGTCTTGATTTTGATCGTGGTCGAGGTTTTGGTTGATTCTTTTTGAGATTTGGAACTCTTGAGTGTTGATGTTGTTGGTGGTGGTGATGGAGTTGTTTTTTCTTTTTCTAGCGAGTTCTTGGGCCAAGTCTTCCTTTGGGTTGTTCATGGTGAACAAGAAAATTAGGGTTAGGGTTAGGGGTTGAAGATAGTGTTAATGGCTTTTGGTTGGGGGCATGCAAGATTTGAGAAACGGAGATGAATGTGTGGTAAATATATAAATATAAGGAATTGGGGTTGGATTAGAGTTCTTTAAATTTGAAAACGACTGATCAAATTCTTGCAGGTTGTTTCTGTTGGCACATTTGTAATGTTGTGACTGGTGCCCATTTGGGATGGGATTGTGTGGGTGAATGTGCATGGAAACTTCTATTTGAAAATCACCGACGTTGAGGCTTGTTATACGATTCCGAAATAAACTCAATGGTCGGGCCCAAATCCAAAAAGGTTATTTTTTTTTTTATTTTTTTTTTTTAAGTTATTTATATTCCATCCCATAAATTATATAAATATCATTTTTCACGAAAATTTTGAATTTATTCTCTTCTTAATTTATAATTTGAAAGTTATTCACTTCTTAACTTGATAAGATATAAAAATATATATATATATAAATTATCTATTAAAAAATACTAAACCTACACACATTTTTCCCTACATTCCTCTCAACCCTTAATATAGTGGTAGTGAGACATTTGAGAGCAAATTTGGGAAAAATGTGTGTAAGTATATTATTGCCCTTATCTATTTTCATCCTCATAAATTATATAAATATCGTTTTTCATAAAAATTTTGAATTTATTCTCTTCTTAATTTATAATTTGAAAATTATTTAAGTTTTCATTTGATAAAATATAAAAAGTGTACAAATTATCTATTCAAAAATACTAAACCGACACATATTTTTCCCTAAATTCCTCCCAACTTTCTCATTGTAGATGAGTGAGAGAGTTGGGAGCAAAGTCGGGAAAAGTGTGTGTAAGTACATTATTGCCCTTATATATTTTCTCCCTCATAAATATCGTTTGTCATGAAAATTTTGAATTCATTCTCTTCTTAATTTATAATTTGAAAATTATTTACTTTTTCACTTGATAAAATATAAAAAAAATATATACAAATTATCTATTAAAAAATGTTAAACCTACACACACTTTTCTCTAAATTCCTTATAACTCTCTAATTGTAGCTACAATGAGAAAGTCAGGAGCAAATTCAGGAAAAGTGTGTATATAAGTACACCAATATCCTTATCTATTTAGTTTAAGAAAATTTATCCGTCTTTTCATTTGAAATTGCAAGTAATGGTACTTAACGCTATAAACTGAATAGAAAAATGATTATTTCTCTATTTTCTAAGAAGTCACTAAAAAAATTACATTGAAATTCAATAAATAACAACAAAATATATTTCATACGAGTAATGATATTGGGTACATAATGGCGTCACAAACGACACCTCATTTGTGTTGTTTTGACCACCTTTTTTTTTTTTTTTTTTTTTGTGTGATCTAATTAATATCAAAATGCTGGTAATAGAGTATCGCTTATATTACTATTGTGTCAGGCTTGGAGCTCAATATCATTACTCATTTCATAAACAAAATTGCAATGAAATAACTAATATCTAATTTTGTTTGTAGTTAAATTGTTGATGCTATTTTTTAGGAAAAAAAAGTTTGTAGGCTATGGACAAGCTATATTAATTAACATGACAAACAACTGTAATTTGGGAGATTCAGATAAGGCTTCCTTATCACTGCTCTTTCGTTATCTACTAAAACTAAATGGCAATTAAGAGCAAATTTATCCAAAGACATGCAAGTATTAATGACATTGTTGATCATGGGCCAAAAATAAATAGGTCTTGGGTTATGTGAGCATATTAATGGAGTGTAAATGTTTGCTCGTCTTTATTCAGTGAACAATAATGCTATATTTATTTAGTTTGGTAGTTTATATGTGAAATGATGTGTGGTCAATCATTACTTGATATGAGACAGATGTCGATTAACTTTATTTTTTGATAATATACATCAAATCAAATTATGATATCATATTTATCATATCATACAAATTATATATACATTTCAACTAAGTGTGTGCTGCATCAATATTCATTGAATGTGTCGTGGTGTTATTGAGAAATTTATTAAGGGGATAATTAAAATCTATTATTCAAAATAATATTAGTATTATATTTTATCATTAAATTTATCAATTAATCAAATATATCATGTATTCTTCACATATATGTCTCGGAGAAATACTTCTGTATATGTGCACATACTCTATTAACAGAGTATGTGCAGAGTAGTTCACATGGTGTGTAATGTAGTGGTCCCTTCACTTTAATATTATTGAACTTACTAAATTAAAAAATTTACAGGAGCCACTTCTTTATCAAATAGCAATCGGGCATACTAGTAGGTTGAACTGATATTTCAGGCCAACACAAGTATTTCAAAATCACTTTGATATATAAATCTTGTATTTTAATAAAATTTATCACCCATGTTCAATTCTTAAAAAAGATAAGAGGTTTAAACTTATCACCCATTGGGTTCTTCGTTTATGGTTATCAACAATAAATTTCAGAAGGGATCATCCCAGCACAAAGATATGACTTTTGAATTGATGTTGTGTTTACTTGAGGGGAATGAGAATGAGAATGAGAATGAAGGAATGTAATCATTTTCATTAAAGTTGTTTACTTTATAAAATTTAAAAATATGAATGAGAATGGAAGTGAGGCCCACACATTTGAGAATATGGAATGAGAGTATCATTCTCACCGCCCCATGACAGTGAGATTCACATTCCCTTTATTGATGAGAAATTATAATATTGTACCGAAGGTAATTAATTAATATTAATTTATAAATAATAAATGAAATATATTAACAATTAATAATTAATCAATAATTAATAATAAAATAATATTTACTATTTTAATAAAATAATAATTTAATATTTAGTAATTTAATACATTAATAAATAATTAATAAAGTAATAATCAATTAATACTTAAATAATCAATAATAATAAAATATTTAATATTTTAATAAAAAATAATTTAATATTTAGTAATTTAATACATTAAAAATTAACAATAATTAATATATAATTATAAGTAATGGAATTTTTGTAACTTTTTAAC
This sequence comes from Zanthoxylum bungeanum, assembly GCA_019454045.1. Classification (NCBI taxonomy): domain Eukaryota; kingdom Viridiplantae; phylum Streptophyta; class Magnoliopsida; order Sapindales; family Rutaceae; genus Zanthoxylum; species Zanthoxylum bungeanum. Next base: position 175,840 of record SKCR01039118.1, on the reverse strand, counting down.
AACTCATTCCGAGTACTAGACAAAGTAAACACATCATTGGTAATACTATTCATTCCGATTCATATTCCTATAGTTAAGTAAACAACTTATTCTGATTCCGATTTATCATTCTCATTTCAGCTAATTCCAATTTCATCTCATTCTGATTCCATCTCATTCTGATTACGAGTACGTAAACGCACCATGAGTGTTTTGTTTGTTTGAAACAATTGTGCAAGGGGATTTTGTAGAGTGTGGGGAAATTGAAACACCGATTAGAGATGACTTAATAAGAGGTAAAATAAATTAAGGAGAATGAATTATTGGCCGTGGAACTGGAGGTGGTATATTATGTGCCGGGTGTATACACCTTCTCTCTCACAACAGGGGGCCCCACACAGTTGTGGGGCCCGCCTGTTGTGAGAGAGAAGGTGTATACACCCGGCACATAATATAATTTTCGGTGGAACTGAGGGAAAGAGTAATGGAATATGAGTTTTAATTATTTTATAACCTGGGTGTCCTTTCACCTTCAAAACACTTAAAAATAAAAGAATTTCAAAAATCTCCGCTTCTTTTTAAGGAGAAAATACCAACTCGGTCCTTGAATCATTGGAGAAACCGAGAAATGTATTAGAAATATGTAATAATATAGATAGATAGATAGATAAGTAACATCATAAAATAACTATTTTCTTATTTATTTATTTCTATTCTTAGAAAGAAAAAAAGTTAATTTATTTTTACCTCCAAATGTTTTGATATCTTCAATCTATCCTCTTAATTTATTAAAAACATCAAAAGAAGGCAAAAGGTTTCATGAAATTTTTTATATCTGTATTTATTTATTTATTAATAACAACAAATTTCATTAGATAAAAAACAAATCCAAAGATTACAACTAAAGAAACGGGGAAAATTTTCCACCTAAACAAAAGATACACGAGCAAATTAGGCATACATCTCTCCCTTATAATTTCTTGAGATATGATAAATCCTTGTAAACATCCACTCAATATGAGGAGTTCCAAATTCTATTTCCCAATAAACCAAATATATTCCAATTTTTATATATTGATATATATATATATATATATATATATATATATTATTAATTAAATTTTTTATTTTATAATTTTATAATTTTATAAATTTTATAAATTTATATTTTTATATATATTCTTTTTTATTTGTTTAATAAATATTACAAATTTCATATTTATTATTATTTATTTTGTGTTTATTTATTCATTTAATTTTTGTAATTCTTTTTTAATTTATTTAACACTACTTATGTATTATAAAAATATTCTCATGTATATTATAAAAATATATATTTAAAAAATAGTACAAATAACAACATAAAAAGTTACACTTAAAAATATAAAAACATAAATTCTAATCTATGTTGCCTCCAAAGTTACACGAAATTAAATAAGACAAACAACTTTTAATAAAAAAAATATATAAAATCAAAATCAGAATTAGAATCAACACTACTTTTAATAAAATATTTTTTTTTTCAAAAAAGATTTTTAATAAATATATTAGATTTATTAAACAAATAGACTATCAAAAAATTTATTTTATAAATTAATTTTATTTGGTTAAATTATATATTTTTTTATACACAAGTAGTATTAATTAAATTAAAAATGAATCAAAAAAATTAAATGAATAAATACGAAATCTGTAATATTTATTGTTGATGGTGTTTTCAGGCACTACAAACATTTAAGACAGTACAGCAAGGACAAAAAGGTAAAATCCTTGATCGTTTGAAATCTTACATCCGACCCGACCACAACATGAGGAGACCGACCACTTTGGTTCGGGTGACCGAGCACTATAAGGTCGGCAGAAGCATTCTCAGCATAACAGATTGACATGACCGACCTCATAAAGACCGACCAGACAACGAGCCGTGTTCAAGACAACAGCATCCCATTCTTGTGGATAAGATAAGAAATATATCCTACTCTCACAAGGAGAAGGAGTCAGAATCCAAAAGGGAATACGGAAGAAGAAGGCAATACCGGATCAAGAATCCCTACAAGAAGAGAAGATTGAGTTCAAAAGGATTTCTTATACAAATAGGAGTCTGATTTCTGTATTATTATAAATAGGAGGGTAGAGCATGTGTAAAAGACATCTGAAAATCATCACAAGAGTGAGGGATTAGAATCATCAAGCTTCGATTTGTAAAAGCAAAGAAGAGACCCGAGGAGTGTATTTGAGTAATAAAAAGTACCACCCTGTTCCTGTCCGTGGACGTAGGTCGGATCCCAAAATCCGCCGAACCACGTTAAATCTCTTTGTCGATTGGTGTGTTTTTCCGTCTCTCGCTAAATTTGCTTTTGGTCCCCCATAACCAAACAAATTCACTGTTGAAGGAGGATTACCTCGGAGGTGATATTCCCATATTACCCTGAGACCAAAATCCGCCGTCAACAGTTGGCGCCGTCTGTGGGGAACTTCACAAAAAGCGGTTCACGTGATAAGACAAATGGCGGAGGGCGGAAATCACCAACCATGAGGTCCGGCAATGGACTGGATGAAAAAGATGGAAGATAGCATAAAGTCTATGATGGATCGACTAGAAAGAATGGAAGGAGCAAACAACGAGAAACCTGAAACCGAGACCGGCCAGAGGAGGAAAGAGAGGGAAAGAGGGAAAAGAGTAGTAGATGTAAGCGAAGACGAGGGACCCAGAAAGAGAGGCCCCTATGGGATAAGATCTGAGGTGGTAGGAAGAGAGCCACGATCAGAAGACACATGGGAAGAAGAAGAGGAGGAACAATCACCCGACCCCTCCTCCGACAGTTTTTACAACTCTGAGAGGGAGGATAGAAAGTATAACGAAGACGTACAGAGACCTCTGGGTTTAAAGAAGCGCCACGCCCGGAGCGACAGGCGAACAGAAGGATACAGAAGGCGACACGGGGGCACAACCCGTGAAAAAAAGTCTTGGTTGAGAAAAGATGACCAGATGGGGAGAAGGCCTCAAGACCGGCGTGGGAGACACCCGAGGCGAGGAAGAGGGGTCTCCCCTTACGGAAGAGATAAGTCAGCACAGTTCCCGAAGCGATTTAACATGCCGACCATGGCACCATACAAAGGCCACTCCGACCCAAAATCCCACATCGAAAACTTTGTCCTCCTGATGGAAGTACAGGGAGTAACGGACGACGCCATATGCAAAGTATTTCCCTTAACTTTAGGTGGGCCTGCCATCCTATGGTATAGAAGTCTGGCCCCGAGAGCATTCAGAGCTTCTCCCAACTTAAGAAGTCGTTTATCCGGCACTTCAAAGGAGCCTGCACCCCTAAAAAAAACAATAGGAAACTAAGGCTCATGAAACAAGGAGACGACGAAACACTGAAAAGCTTCATTGAAAGGTATCACAACACTGTACTCGAGGTCGGAGGGTACGAATCCCAAGAAGCCCTGGAAAGTCTGAAAGGGGCCCTAAGGTCGGGAAACTGTGGACCCACCTGAGGATCCATGAGACACCAGACTACGCTACCGCACTGGAGGTAGCCAGGAAGTACGTCCTACTAGAAAGCGAGGAAAAAGTATCCCGGAGAGGGACAACCGCCAGAGAAAGGGTAACAAGGAGAGAAGACCATCGGCGACCGGAAAGAGAATTCCTGGAAGTTCAATCCAAGACCCAAAGAGTTCAAACCAATGGCACAAAAGGATCAAGGCAAAGGGCCCGCAACTCAAGTAAACCATGTGGTCCGAGAGGAAGCGTATATTCCCCTAAGCAAGCCTCCAGGGGAAATCATCATGGAGATACGGGAGAAAGGCCTCTTAATAGAGCCCGACCTCAGGAGGTTTCCCCCAGACAGAAAAAACAAAAGATCCTACTGCCTGCACCACATCTAAAAGGGCACACAACCGATGAATGCAAGACCTGCGGGAACAAATGGAGGACCTGGCCCGGAACGGGTACCTGAACAATTACATCGACCACGAGATCATGGCCGCCAGACAAAGGGCAAGGAATCGAGAGGTGAACGTCATCGCAGGGGGGCAATGCTGGCCGGGGACTCTAACCGGTCGAGAAAGAATTACAGCCGAGCACGGGGGACAGAGGTGCTGAAAACAGAAAAAATCCCAAACCCACGAGGAAATCGTTCGACACCCATTATGTTCACCGATGAAGACGCTTAGGGGGTAAGTTTCCCCCATGACGACGCACTAATAATCAAAGAAACAATCGGCGGCACAGTAGTGGACAGAATCTTGGTGGATCCCGGGAGCGCGGTAGACATAATTTCCAAAGAAACTTTGGAAAGCCTGGGGGTAGAGTACACAACTCTAACCAAGGACAGCACCCCCATGTACGGTTTCGGGGGTTCAACGGTCGTCCCGCTGGGAAGAATTCAACTAGCAATAACGATCGGAGCCGCCCCCAAAACCCGAACAACCATGATAAACTTCACTGTAGTGGACTGCATGAGCAGTTATCAAGTCATTGTCGGCCGCCCCTTCATGATGAAAACCAAGGCCGCAATGTCCTGTTATTACTTGAAATTGAAGTTCCCCACACGGGAAGGGATCGGGATCATATGCGGAAGCCAGAAGATAGCCCGCAGCTGTTTTGCACTTTCTCGCGAGAGACCCTCTGCGTGGAAAGAGGCACCAAGAAGAGACAGAGAGACGAGGACGACAAGAACACGAGGAAAGACCCTGCTCCCCGGCCCGATAAAGCTGCACGCGGCTCGGGCAGCCGAAGAATTAGAAGAAGTAAAACTATTCGGGCCAAAGAAAAGCATAAGAATATGTGGAAGTCTAGACGAGGCCCTAAGAAAAGACTTGTTGGAATGTCTACAAGAGTACCCCGACGTTTTTGCATGGGGACACGATGACATGCCCGGAATCGACCCAAAATTCGTAAGTCATCGCTTAGCAGTGAACCCATTACACAAACCAGTAAAACATAAGAGGAGAATATTCAACCAGGAGCGGTGCAGAGCAATAGCAACCGAGGTGGAAAAATTGCTGAAAGCCGATTTCATCCGGGAAGTAAAATACCCAGAATGGGTGTCCAACGTAGTATTGGTGAAAAAATCTAACGGAAAGTGGAGAATGTGCGTAGATTTCACCGACCTCAACAAAGCATGTCCAAAAGACAGCTTTCCCCTCCCAAATATAGACCAACTGGTAGACACAACAGCCTGCCAAGGGCTGCTAAGCTTCATGGACGCTTTCTCGGGATACAATCAAGTCAAGATGCACCCTGCGGACGAGGAGAAGACCACCTTTATCACTGACCAAGGGTTGTACTGTTATAAAGTAATGCCTTTCGGATTGAAGAATACAGGGGCGACTTTCCAGAGACTGGTGAACAAAATCTTCAAACCGCTCATCGGCACAACCATGCTGGTATATGTCGACGACATGATAACGATGTCCGGAGAACCAAGGACCATGTGGCCGACCTGAAGAAAACTTTCGAACTCCTGAGGAAACACAGTTTAAAGCTCAATCCAGAAGAGAGTGTGCATTCGGGGTAGCCTCAGGAAAATTTCTGGGCTACATGGTGAGTTCACGAGGTATTGAAGCAAACCCGCAAAAGATACAAGCCGTGCTAGACCTGAAATCGCCCCGACAGTTAAGGAAGTACAAAGCCTTACAGGAAGGATCGCCGCACTCAACAGGTTCATCTCGCGTGCAACCGACAAGTGCCATCCTTTCTTCAAAGTCAATCAAAAAAGCTCAAAAAGGGGTCGACTGGACACCTGAGTGCGAAGAAGCCTTCCAGCACCTAAAACAATACCTGGCACAACCCCCTCTCCTAGCCAAACCCCTCCCGGGGGAGACACTGTATCTATACCTGGCCGTCTCAAAGCACGCAGTAAGCTCGGCACTGGTACAAGAGACCGACCATGTCCAGAAACCGGTTTACTATGTCAGTAAAGCCCTGCTGGACGCAGAAACTCGATACCCCACGCACGAACTCATTGCCCTATCCCTGGTCACTGCGGCACGGAAGTTACGACCCTACTTTCAGGCCCATCCTATCAAGGTATACACGGATTATCCCCTGAGACAAATCTTGCAAAAACCCAGAGGCCTCAGGGAGACTAATGAAGTGGTCAGTAGAAATAAGCGAGCACGACATCTCCTACCTCCCAAGAACAGCAATAAGAGGGCAGGCCTTAGCGGACTTCATAGCAGAGCTCACGGAACCACAGGTCCTTGGCCGTGGAAGAAGACAGGTGGGAAATGTCTGTAGACGGATCCGCAAGTTCGCACGGCTACGGAGCAGGGGTAGCACTAAAAAGTGAAAAGGGAGAAGAAATACTGCTCGCCCTCAAATTCGCCTTCAAAACTACAAACAACGAAGCAGAGTACGAGGCAATACTAGCCGGACTAAGGCTATGTACAGTAGTAGGGTCCACAACGTAGTGATCAGGAGTGATTCTCAGCTAGCAATACAACAGCTGAAAGGGGACTTTCAAGCCAGAGAACCAGCCATGGTAGCTTACCTAGCCGAAGTGAAGAAATGGGTAGAGAAAGTGGGAAACGTACTCTTCGAACAGGTCGGACGAGAAGACAACTGCGAAGCAGATTCTCTAGCCCGACTCACCTCTTCAATGAGGACAGAAAACCCCAGGGTAATCCCTCTTATATACCTCCGAGAAGAAGCATAGGGGAGACAGAGGTGGATGTACTAGAAGAAGAAGGCAAAGATTCGTGGATGCAGCCGATCAGGAGATATCTGGAAACAGGAGAAACCCCTAAAGATAAAAAGGAGGCCAGGAAGCTGAAGTTCAAGAGTACCAAGTTTTCCCTGATTGAAGGAGTACTCTACCGGAGAGGATACACCGTACCCCTCCTAAGATGCTTAGCACCAGAAGAAGCAGACTACGTGCTCAGGGAGATTCAAGCAGGCATCTGCGGAAGCCACGCCGGGGGAAGATCAATCGCCTTCAAAGCATTGAGGCAAGGGTTTTACTGGCCAACCATGCACCAGGATGGCGTGAGGATAGCACGGAAATGCGAAGGTTGCCAGAAAAATGCCAACCTCTACCATCAGCCGGGCAGAGCAGCTGACCACCATATCCAGCCCCTGGCCCTTCGCACAATGGGGGCTAGACATCATAGGGCCGATGCCGAAAGGACGAGGTCAGGCAAAATATGCAATCGTGGCCATAGACTACTTTACCAAATGGGTAGAGGCAGAGCCATTGTCCACCATCTCGGAAAAGAAGGCCACAGAGTTCCTGAAAAGAAATATAATCTGTCGGTTCGGAATCCCCCAAGCAATCATCACCGACAACGGAAAGCAATTCGACAGCAGGGGATTCAGGAAACTTTGTGAAGACCTCCAGATAACTTTGAAATTCGCCTCGCCAGCCCATCCCAAGTCAAACGGGCAGGTTGAAGCCACCAATAAAACCATCAAGTCAAACTTGAAAGCTCGACTGGGATCAAGCAAAAGCCTATGGGTCGAGGAGCTACCGGAAGTATTGTGGGCACACCGGACGACCTTCAAGGATTCAACAGGAGAGACACCCTTCTCCCTATCATACGGATGTGAGGCCGTCATCCCAGCAGAGATCGGAATATAAACCCACAAGGTCCGCCAGTATGAGAACGAGCGGAATGAAGAACTTATCAAAAACCACCTCGACCTGATCGAAGAAAGAAGAGAACAGTCAGCAGTAAGAGCAGCAATCTACCAACAGAGAATGGCCCGCTTCTACAATAGGAGAGTTCAGACCCGCTCCTTTCTAACATGCGATCTAGTGCTAAGAAAAGTGACTCTGAACACCCGACGACCAGAAGAAGGGTCGTTAGGTGCCAAGTGGGAAGGACCCTACAAAATCACCGAGGCAGTAAGACCAGGGGCCTACATCCTAGAACATCTGGACGGCACGAGGTTGAAGAAACCATGGAACGCCGAAATGTTAAGAAAGTACTTCCCGTAAAAATCAACTTTCCTTTCTTCTATTTTCTTTTTGCAGAAACCGGGTAAAACACCGAATCGGAACAACTGTTGTAAAGAGGGCAGCACGCCCCCAAGCATGAATAAAAATTCCTTGTCTGGCAAAATCCTTTGAAAGCAAAAAACCACCGGACTATTCAAAAAAAAAACTCTCAGCTCGGGGTCGGGCGATGTCCCACCGAGTCAGCCATTTGGACTGGGGACGTAACATTCCCCCAGGACCAAGTGATTCTTACAGCTCGGGGTCGGGCGATGTCCCAACGAGTCTGCCCTTTGGACTGGGGACGTAACATTCCCCCATGACCAAGTGATTCTTACAGCTCGAGGTTGGGCGATGTCCCACCGAGTCTGCCCTTTGGACTGGGGACGTAACATTCCCCCAGGACCAAGTGATTCTTACAGCTCGGGGTCGGGCGATGTCCCAACGAGTCTGCCCTTTGGACTGGGGACGTAACATTCCCCCAGGACCAAGTGATTCTTACAGCTCGGGGTCGGGCGATGTCCCAACGAGTCTGCCCTTTGGACTGGGGACGTAACATTCCCCCAGGACCAAGTGATTCTTACAGCTCGGGGTCGGGCGATGTCCCACCGAGTCTGCCCTTTGGACTGGGGACGTAACATTCCCCCAGGACCAAGTGATTCTTACAGCTCGGGGTCGGGCGATGTCCCACCGAGTCAGCCCTTTGGACTGGGGACGTAACATTCCCTCAGGACCAAGTGATTCTTACAGCTCGGGGTCGGGCGATGTCCCAACGAGTCTGCCCTTTGGACTGGGGACATAACATTCCCCCAGGACCAAGTGATTCTTACAGCTCGGGGTTGGGCGATGTCCCACCAAGTCTGCCCTTTGGACTGGGGACGTAACATTCCCCCAGGACCAGTGATTCTTACAACTCGGGGTCGGGTTACGTCCCACCGAGTCAGCTTCTTTGGACTGGGGACGTAACATTCCCCCAGGACCAAGTGATTCTTACAGCTCGGGGTCGGGCGATGTCCCACCGAGTCTGCCCTTTGGACTGGGACGTAACATTCCCCCAGGACCAAGTGATTCTTCAGCTCGGGGTCGGGCGATGTGTCCACCGAGTCTGCCATTTGGACTGGGGACGTAACATTCCCCCAGGACCAAGTGATTCTTACAGCTCGGGGTCGGGCGATGTCCCACCGAGTCTGCCCTTTGGACTGGGGACGTAACATTCCCCCAGGACCAAGTGATTCTTACAGCTCGGGGTTGGACGATGTCCCACCGAGTCTGCCCTTTGGACTGGGGACGTAACATTCCCCCAGGACCAAGTGATTCTTACAACTCGGGGTCGGGTTACGTCCCACCGAGTCAGCTTCTTTGGTTTGGGGAGGTAACATTCCCCCAGAACCCAAGTCTTTCACTCAACTCGGGGTCGGGTTACGTCCCACCGAGTCAGTTTCTTTGGTTTGGGGATGTAACATTCCCCCAGAACCCAAGTCTTTCGCTCAGCTCGGGGTCAAGGTACGTCCCACCAAGTCAGCTCTCTGGACTGGGGACATAACATTCCCCCAGGTCCAAGTGCCTCACTCTGCTCGGGGTCAAATTAGACCCCTCTGGCTCATGCTGACCCCTGATGAGCCTTAAAATTGTTAGGATAACGAGAAGCATAAAAAAAAAAAAGAGAAATAAATAGACATAAATATACATGTGTGTATAAAATTGTAATGTTATTACAAAAAGTTAAAGTGTACATAGGGCCCCGGTAGGGTTACCCTTTTCATTCAGCCCGCACAGGGGCAGGAATTTCTTCCTCAGATGGTTCAGGTGGCGGGAGAAACGGCTCGGCATCGGGAGGAGGGACTATGGCTTCAACCTCGACAGTAGGATAGACCTCTACTTCAGGGACGGGAGGAGGGATCTCAGGGCAGTCCTCACCGGCGGCCGGAACCTCAGGACGTTCTTCGTAAGAAGCCTCGGAAGCCGGAACAACCGAAATAGGGACGGGATCCATCGCCTCCTCAGGTGGGGAAGAGAGCCACTTCTGAAACTCCTCCTCGGAGATATCCCCCTTGCAATAGCTGATGGCCGCACGAATGGGGTCCATGTTCAGACTTGGCAGCACCATCGGAATTAAATCAGCACAATCACCAACTCCCTCAAGGCGGATAGCCTCCTTCTCGGCCTCAAGCTCACTCTCCCTCTTCTCGAGCTCGATCTCTCTCTCCTCAAGCTCGGTCTTTTTCCTCTCAAGACTATCTCGGGCCCGTGCAACCTCTTCGTCTCTGTTCTTCAACTTGGCCTCAGCACTTGCTACATTCCCCTTCAGAACGCCAATCTCAGATTGGGCAACCTTCAGGTCCTCCCTGGCATTATCAGCAAGCTTTCTTTCCAGCACAGCGGCAGCCTTGAGAGCCTTGTTCGCTTTGAAATTCTCAACAGCGGTCGCCTCATGATTCTTAATCACCTCCTCCCGGTCAGCCAATTTTGCTTCCACTTCGGAGAGACGATTTTGAAGCCTCTGAGCCTGACCACCCTCGGACAACAGAGTCAGAAGAAGACCCTTATTCTTGGCCATGAGGTAGTTGGCCTGCACACAAAAAAGGGGGGAAAGGAGTCAAGACATAAAACAAAAAGGACCAAAACCCAAAAACCGAGAAGGAAAGTGAAAATACCTTCGCTATCTGAGAACTCATCTCAGTCACAACACCTTCGGGAGATACATCCTCATACCTCGAAACCTCCCCCGGGGGAATCACCTCGGCCAATTCATTGAAAGCCGGCACTAAGTGTGAAGTAGCCTCCCGGATGCTTTCTCCCAAGTCATCCACCCCGAGGACCACATGGCCCTTCCGTTTTTTGGAGGAGCCTTCAGAGGACTTCCTCCCCCTACGGACGTCCTTCCTCTCAACCGGAGCAGCTTCCTCCTCTTCTTCCTCTTGAGCTAACTCGGTCTCCTCGGCCCCAAGCTGACGCCTCCTCTTCCTAAGGGGTTTCGGTGGACTGACAAGGCGAGCAGATCCTGATGATTGCACGCCAAAAGAGGAAGATTTCCCCCGAGCACCCGTTTGAACTTGTCCTGGAGACACCTTCTCAACAAGATCAGGCTGCGCCCGAGAAGTTCCAACCTCAGCTTGACCGGTTTTCTTATGGTACCGGCCAACTTCTCAAGAAACTTTGGCATTTTCGACATGCCTACAAAAAGCAAAAGCAAAAAGAGAAATCAGGACCGGAGCATATAAACAGAAGAAGAAAAAGGAAGAGAGACCCAAAATAAACAAACAAGGAAGACAGAACAAACAGCAGACATCTACCTATCCGACCCGAGACATCCGTGGGGACAGCCCGAATAAGGTCAGACTCAACAAAAGCCGCGTCATTTACCAGCTCCCTCCAGTGGGCGGCATACCGACGAGCCCAATATACTCGCCGCCGGACCCGGCGGGAAACTTGGGAGCATCCCTCCAACAGGCTAAAAAGAATATAAGAAGAAGGGTAAGAACCCAAACAAAAAAAAAAAGGGGAAGAAAGAAGCTAAAGGACGATCTCCTAACCTCCCGCCCTGAAGATATCCGGTACTAAGGTCTCCCCTTCATCCGACCTCAAGGTCCGCCCCCAATCCCCAGTGGCCCAGAACCAGAGATCTTTGAAGTTCTTATTGGAGTCAGGGAGTTTCTTAACGACATTTGACGAGCTGTCATAAGCTGAAAGGTAATATACCATCCATGGTACGACCTGGGATTGGCCTTCAACCGATATAGCCTCTTCACCTCTTCAAAGGAAGGTTCGCCAAGTCCTGCCCGATGCCAAGCTACATACAACCCGGCCAGAATCCCCCAACTGTTTAGACTCAGCTGACAGGGGGCGATCTCCATCTCGGCCAATATCCAAGCGAAATAAGGTTGAATCGGCAGTCTTAGCCCACACTCAAAGAAAGCAGGAAGAAGCGCCACCGAACCCTCATCAGGTTGACTAGCACGATCCATCGACCCAGGAACTTCAAGGGCTATATCTATTGGGATGGCGTATCGCTGCCGCAACAGCGCTAGATCATCCTCAGTCATTTTAGAGGGCGGTTCATATCCAAAGCCGACGACCCAAGTTCACAGGCTCTGGGTCCTTCCGAGGAACCCTCTGATGGTATGAGTCCTGTTCGATCTCAGAAGGAGTAGGGGTTGTGTCAAGGTCTTCTACACTAGGTGCCCCCGAGCTCGAGGAGAGCTCTTCAACCGGGGGAGCTAAGGGATTGGCAGGATTTTCTGGGGAAGAATCGCTGTCAGACATCCCTGACACCCAGAAAAACAAAGAAGGAAGGGGAAGTCAGTCTATGGCTACAAGAAACTACTCACGTTTTCCATGTTAACTAAACAGGTGGTCTCTAAAGCACCCTAAAGCAGAACCCAGCAAACCATAAATCTCTCCCTATCAAAAAACAGATTCACAACATACGAAAGAGGAGAGATCGTTCGGGGACTTACTTGTTCTTCTCGGAAGAAGCAGGAGATTGTACAGTACGGTTATGCCCGTTCCTTATGTGCGCAACAAAGAAAAAGAAGAAAAGTCCGCGGTTGGAATCTGAAGTCGAAGCAAACCACAGAAGAGTTTTCAGAAAGAAGGAAGGATCGCCGAAAAAGATGGAACAGTGAAAGCCTTGTTTTCTTATAGCCATGACTGGGACACTCACCACCATCGGTTTTGGCGGGAACCCGTCGGATGTTCGACAAGTGTCGAACTTAGAAAAAACCCTAAAGTTGATTTGATGGGCATTTAAGCGGACGTGACTGTTGCGTGTCTCGAGACAAGGCACTGGAAAAGAGACAACAAAGCGTTTCTCGACCTCAGATCAACCTCCAAACAGAGCAAAACTATTATATAGTTCCCGGCACCAACTAGCACACTCGTTGGAACCGAGAACTAGAGGACAGATGTTGATGGTGTTTTCAGGCACTACAAACATTTAAGACAGTACAGCAAGGACAAAAAGGTAAAATCCTTGATCGTTTGAAATCTTACATCCGACCCGACCACAACATGAGGAGACCGACCACTTTGGTTCGGGTGACCGAGCACTATAAGGTCGGCAGAAGCATTCTCAGCATAACAGATTGACATGACCGACCTCATAAAGACCGACCAGACAACGAGCCGTGTTCAAGACAACAGCATCCCATTCTTGTGGATAAGATAAGAAATATATCCTACTCTCACAAGGAGAAGGAGTCAGAATCCAAAAGGGAATACGGAAGAAGAAGGCAATACCGGATCAAGAATCCCTACAAGAAGAGAAGATTGAGTTCAAAAAGGATTTCTTATGCAAATAGGAGTCTGATTTCTGTATTATTATAAATAGGAGGGTAGAGCATGTGTAAAAGACATCTGAAAATCATCACAAGAGTGAGGGATTAGAATCATCAAGCTTCGATTTGTAAAAGCAAAGAAGAGACCCGAGGAGTGTATTTGAGTAATAAAAAGTACCACCCTGTTCCTGTCCGTGGACGTAGGTCGGATCCCAAAATCCGCCGAACCACGTTAAATCTCTTTGTCGATTGGTGTGTTTTTCCGTCTCTCGCTAAATTTGTTTTTGGTCCCCCATAACCAAACAAATTCACTGTTGAAGGAGGATTACCTCGGAGGTGATATTCCCATATTACCCTGAGACCAAAATCCGTCGTCAACATTTATTAACAAAATCAAAAAATCAAAAAATTATAAAAAAAAAAATTAATTAATAAAATGGCAAAATGAATTATAATTGTATATAATTATTTTTAAATTAATACATATAAATATATAAATTTTTCATATATAATAATTGATGGGGAGTCATTTCACACAAAGGGAATGATATTGTGGTAAATTTAGAAGGAGACACAGAGAGGGAGTAATTTCCACTCAATATGCAATGGAGACAAAACAATCTTACCGGCAACTTGAAAAATCAAAACGCAAGGTTTCTGTTAGTAATAGAGAACTGTTTTTCAACACTAAATCTAAATTATTGAATGATTAAATGTAATTAAATGCTTAATTTCTTTTGTCGAGTTGTATCCCCATTTACTTACCTTAATATTATATAGGTTAGAGTAAGGGTGGCAAAACGAATTGACGAATCAAATTTGTATCGAATCAAAATATGTTGAATTTGTATTGAATTTGTTTAATAAACAAATCGAAATATTAGGATTCATATTCGATTCGAATACGAATATTCGTTGAATCATAATGTTATTCAATAACACAAACTACTATAATTTATTTACATTCATTCTTCATAAATATAAATATACACATATGAAATACGAAATTAATATATTTACTAAAAATAGTTCACCAAATATCGATAATATTATTTTTTTCAATGGTAATTAGCCATAATTTCTCGAATCTTAATTGATAAATAACAATAACTAGTCAAATAAAATAATAAAATGAATCATAAATGAATAAACGAATCAATGAGCTTAAATCCATATTCGATTCGTTTAATAAATAAATTGAATCGAATTGACCAATTTATTTAACGAATCCATTTTTTCAAATTCGTATTCGCTTTAAACGAATCAAATCGAACAAATTAACAAATCATAACTCAAATTGTCACCCTTAGAGAGAAATTAGCGCCGCATAAATTCACGTGCCTCTTGCTAGACCCGGCTAAGGTTCCGGTTCGAAACCGGAACCGAACCGGTTGGAACCGGACGGTTCCGGTTCCAACCGGTTCCAAAACCTAACCGGTTCGGTTAGGGTTCCTACCCTAGCCGAACCGGTTGGAACCGCTGGAACTGTTCGGTTCCAGCGGTTCCAACCGGTACCGGTTTGAATTTATATTATAATTTTTTTTTTTTTTTTAGATAAGAATTTTATTTGTAATTTAATATAATTATGTAATGTAATAAATTTAAATTCATAATTTTAAATTATATTAATTTATCAATCTCAATTTTTTATTTTCAATAAAGCAAAAAAAAAAAAAAAACCGGATGGAAACGGTTCCGGTTCCGGTTCCACTTTAATGTGGAACCGGAACCGAACCGGAATTAACATGTTCGGTTCCGGTTCGGAACCGAACCGAACCGCCGGCCGGGTCTACCTCTTGCAAGCCATTCCAAGCAAACCCCGTAAGACTGTTGGGCTTCTTTAGCAAATCCTCTTCCGATCCAATATCCAAGCCCAACCTATCAGTTAGCCCGGCCCAAGATTAAATTAATACGCCCAATACATAACTAAATCTAACGCTTTCTCGTTCCCTGAAGTTTCCTCATCTTATTACTTGGCTACTTGCTACTATTTTTATTTTTTGCTTAGTTTCTCCGGGAATTTGCTTCAGCTCCAGCTTATAAGGTTCTATTGATTACTGTTTCATTATTTATGTATGCAATTTTTTATTTTTATTTTTATTTTTTTTATTTTTTATAAAAAAATTTAGGTTTATATTTATCATATTATTTTTTCCTAGTTTTCTTTTTAATAGAGTATTTCTTTGCTTTAGGGCTTTAAATTTCTTATGTGCTGTAATTGTTATTTCTTTGCAACAATTAATTGCAAGGCCTTAATTTTACATATTATTCGTATCCAATTTTCATATTTTTGGTAATTTTACATTTCAGGCTGTGTGCTTTGTGATAATTTCTTGACAAGATGTTTGATCAATTTAGGGAGTGTACGAAGTGATAATTAATACGCCAATGAACTTGAAACTACATACATTTTGATGGCACACTAAATTATTGATTTTTTTTTTACTCTAAATTCTTGCAATATTAATAGAGTTGACTATTTTGATATGCAGCTCAAGTGGGCAGTGATGGACAACCATGTAGATGCTTTAAGTAATGAATATAAGGAGTTTGTTGCTGCTGCGGCTAATGTGCTTGAAGCCAAGGAACTTTCGGGTGCCCAGAAAACAGAAGCCACTGATGCTGCTTTAGAAAACTTTAAGCAGAGGTGGGAATTATTTAGGGTGGCTTGTGATCAAGCCGAGGAGTTTGTGGAGTCTGTTAAACAAAGAATAGGATCTGAGTGCTTGGTGGATGAGGCCACTGGCTCTCTGGGCGGAAAGTCAGGTCCGACTGGCACAACTGGTCTGCCCCCTATTAGTGCAGTTCGATTGGAGCAGATGAGTAAAGCTGTTCGGTGTCTTGTGATTGAGTTGCAGCATGGTGGAACTGCCGGTGGTTCAGCACATGCCCATCCTTCTATTCCTTTTGATGCAAGGTTCTCCGAAGATGCTGGTCAATAGGTGTGTTTCAACGAATCTTATTGTTGGTTTTGTTTGGAATATATGCTATTCTTACCATATTGTTGAAGGTGGTTGACATGAAATATGACAATTGTCTAAAATGAATGTATTTTTGTCTTCCCATGTTTATAAAGCTAGTATATTTTGAGGGCTTTTCAATGATTGGAAATGTCCAGTGCTCCTGTGAAAAAAATTGAATTACTGAAAACTGTCTCATTGTGAGCACAAGATGGAACCCTGTGATGCCTAATTTATATGTCGATATAATGTCTCCTAGCCCTCAATGAAATAGGACATTGCATTGAGAGACTGATTGCTACGTACGTGTTTAGTGTGTGCGGCACGCTGTCAATAAGATCTACTAACTCTAGTTTGATGTGGGAACCTTCACTAGTCATGTGGCCTTTGAGACAGTCTCAATTATGATCTCTTTATTTAAGGTAAGGTGCTGCATACCAGTTCATTGATTTTGTATATCTCATCTCTCAACTTACTGAAGAGTTTTGAAGCATATTCCCATGAAGATTTTCTATTCAATCGTCTCATTTGCTTGATTATTTTTCTTCATTCTCTTTAGTGGCTCTTTCTCAATTTTTCTTATTAAATATGAAACAATTGGCCCTTGTTAATTTTAGCAACTTTCTAGCGGCATCCTCTTACAATGATACTTCTTAGAGTTGACTTTTTTTACTGGTGGTCTAATTCTGAGAGATAAGCATGCAGTGATACGGTGTCTCTATTTGGTAATTTGTTGTGGACCTGTGGTAACTAACATGCTTTCGTATTAGATCAATTGATTTTCTATTCAATGTGATGGATGCAATCACTGGAGTTGGATGCAGAATATTTGATGTTAATTTTGTTGTGATGAAACACACACAATAGAGGAGATGTGAGAAAAAATTCTTCTTTATTATCACACAAACAAAGAATTACAAAGCTTACAACCCTAAGCTTTACAAAAAACTCTCAACCCTCTTTACTCTCAATTCTTACAAATTTGAGATTTCTGGGATGATTTTCACAAAACTATGGTGCTCCTTTTATAGTTGCCAAAACGTGTTGCCAGCTTCTTCAACACGTTTTGCTTTTGCCAGCTTCTTCAACAAGTTTTACTTTTTTCAGCTTCTTCAACAAGTTACTTTTGCCAGCTTCTTCAACAAATCTCCCCTCGGTGAAGATTTGCCCTAAAATCTGAGCCGACCATCAATCATCCAAACCGGATCCTCAAAAGGATCCTCCCATGGCTGCATCTGTATGACTGCCTACGTACCCTGAGTTGGGATCAAGCCAATCGTAGTTCTCTGAATCTCCCCACTCTGACTATGTGGAGAGTTTTGTCATCCCGGCTATGGCACAACATATTTCAAGCTTCTCATTCGGTAAAACCTTGGTGAACATATCGGCACCGTTGTCGTCGGTGTGAATTATCCTGAGTTCTAACAGCCTTGAGCTCAGGACGTCCCGTATCCAGTGATACCTCACATCGATATATTTTGACCTCGAATGAAAGGTGGAATTTTTACCGAGATAGATAGCACTCTGACTATCGCAGTACAAAATGTACTTCTCCTGCTTGAAACCCAATTCCTGGACGAATGTCTTCATCCACAACAATTCCTTGCAAGCTTCTGTAACTGCAATGAATTTTGCCTCTGTTGTAGAAAGTACAACACACCTCTACAACCTAGACTGCCATGCCACAACTCCCCCTGAGAGAGTAATAAGATACCCCGAAGTAGACTTTCGGGTATCCACATCTCCTGTCATATCTGAATCGGTGTAGCCGATCAACGATTCAACATTGGCTTGTCACTGCTTCCAAAACATAATCTCATCTTGGATGTGCCTCGTAGATACCGCATGATCCATTTGATCGCATTCCAGTGTTCCCGTTCTGGGTTTGACATAAACCGGCTGATCAATCCAACTGCGTGTGCTAAGTCTGGCCTCGTGCACACCATGACATACATAAGACTTCCCAATGCTGAGGTGTATGGAACCTGTTTCATTTCCCCATTCTCTGTCTCAGTAGAGGGACTTCTGACAATCTTCTTCTCCACATGATCATACAATTTGTAGCCGAAATCATCCCGACCATAGCCAATAAAGACACATTGTCGCGTCTTTACATCAAGCTTGGATCTCTCGTCATTTGGGATGTGTACAAATGATTTGCACCCAAAGACATGCAAGTGTTCATAAGACACTTCTTTACATGTCCAGGCTTGGTTAGGAACATTACCTTTCAGTGCGACCGCTGGAGACATGTTCAAAACATGTACTGCTGTGTTGAATGCCTCCCCCCAAAATGTATTCGGCAGCTTGGCTTGTGATAGCAAGCTTCTGACCCTTTCGCACAAGGTTCTGTTCATCCTCTCAGCTAGGCCATTCAGCTGAGGTGTCTTCGGAGGTGTCGTTTGATGTCGGATTCCTTGCATCTTGCAGTACTGATCAAACGGACCTCTGTATTCTCCACCGTTGTCTGTTCTAATGCATTTGAGTTTCTTGCCGGTTTCTCTCTCCACCAGGGCGTGAAACTCCTTGAATACTCCCAACACTTGATCTTTTCTTTTCAAGGTGTATGCCCATGTCTTCCTTGAATGATCATCAATGAATGTCACAAAATACAGTGACCCACCAAGTGTTCTTGTCTGCATCGGACCACATACATCTGAATGTATGAGATCAAGTACCTCCGGTTTCCGTTAAGGCATGGAGCTCTGGAAGGACATTCTGTTCTGCTTTCTAGTCATGCAGTGTTCACACTTCCGTAAGTGTGAGTTCTTCAATTCGGGAACATTCTGCCTGCGTAGTATCTCCATCCCCGTTTGACTCATGTGACCGAGCTTTTTATGCCATAACTCGGCTGCCTCATTACTGTTGATTGTATTTATGCTACTATTTGAAAGCTTAGCATGCATCAAATACAGAGTTGAATATTTCTTACCTCGTGCCACGACCATTGATCCTTTAGTGAGCTTCCAGGTGCCGTCACTAAAGGTGCTGCAGAAACCTTCATCATCCAGCTTGCCTGTTGAGATCAGGTTTAACCGGATGTCTGGGATATGCTTGATTCCCTTCAACACTAGCCTTGTCCCGTTGTCTGTTTCAAGGCAGATGTCTCCAATACCGACGGCTTTTGATTGGCCGTCATTCCACATCCTTACAGCACCGTAGTCTCCTGGTGTGTAAGATGAAAATAAGTCTCTACAAGATGTGGCGTGTATGGAGGCGCCATTATCTATCACCCAACTAGTCTCGTGGCTGACAAGATTCACAACATTTTCTTCATATATAATGAAGAACTGTTTGGAGGTATTGTCGGTGGTAGTAACAACTCTTTCTTGATTAGAGTCACCATCTCGTCTAGACTGCTCGTTCTTCAGTTTGTAGCAATCTCTCTTCATATGGCATTTCCTTTTACAGTGATAGCACTCAATATCTCTAGTTCTTGATTTCCCCCGGTTCTTGTCTGATCTCCCTGGGCCTCGGCTTTTACTCCTCCCCCTTATGGTGTTCTTCTCTGTCACTAGAGCTTCTGAGGTTGAGGTTGATGCTGACTCATGCATTCTCGTCCTCTTTTCTTCCTCGAAGATTCTGGTCTTTGTCATCTCCATAGTGACTTTCCCATATGCGGCTGAATTTATCACCGTAGATCTGAACGTTTCCCAAGATTCTGGTAACGTATTAAGGAGTATTAAGCCATTTACCTCATCACCGAAGTCTATGCCTAATCCCGACAATTCTTTCATTATTCCGAGGAAATCGTTGATGTGGTCCGCCACAGTTGTACCTTCCTGGTATTTCAAACCCATAATATTCTTGATGTAGTACAGCTTGTTGTTGCCAGTCTTTGCTTGGAAAAACTCCTCCAACTTTCTCCATAAGACACTTGCATTTGTTTCTTCACCGACATGGTTGATGATACTATCGTCAATCCACTGACGAATAGTACTGCATGTTTTCAGGTGAAGATTAGCCCAGTTCTCATCGGACATTTCTTCTGGTTTCTGCTCCAGAAATACCGATCCATCATAGTCCTTCACATACAGAAGGTCTTTCATCATTCCTCTCCATGTGAAATAGTTTGTACTGGTTAACAAAACCATTTTTCCGTTGCTCCCATCCATCATAAAAATTCTAAGCAGAATTTCAAAAAACGGACCTCACCGTTGTGTCCGGAATGGTCAAAAATGGTGGAAATGATATTTCGTTTGTCAAAATCCGACATAAGGACCAAATTGCAAATTTCAGAAATTACAGGGGTCAAAATGCAATTACGGAAAAGTTCAGGGACTAAATTGCAATTTCTGAAAATATATGGGCTAAATTGTAATTTCTAGAAGGTTCAGGGATTTATCTGAAATTTACCAGACACCGCTGACGTGGCACTACAGACGTGGCAGATGACTGGGCGCTGACGTGGCCGATAACTGTGCCCTGACTCAGCGCTGACTGGGCGGCTGTTATGGACCTCCGATCGATTGCCAGAAAATATCACCGTGCTCGTCTCGCCGTGAAAAATCCGATGGTATGCTCAAAATCTATTTTCGACAACTTTCGTCGGAACCGACTTTCCGAACCGAAGCTCTGTTTCCGAGTTTCGGGATCCCACTGTGGAACCTTAGCTCTGATACCACTTATAAGGAACTTATGACATCACCTATCTCCACATTGGTATGATATTGTCCACTTTGGGCCTAAGCCCTCATGAATTTGCTCTTGGGCTATACCCAAAAGACCTCATACCAATGAAGATACATGTCCATCCTTATATGCCAATGATCTTCCTCATTTCTAACCAATGTGGAACTTTAGGACTTTGTTTGCACACCCAACAATCCTCCCCTCGAACAAAGGACCACTGAGCCTCCCCTCAAACGATCATCCATACGTCCACTCTAGCCCAGGCCAACTCATATTCACCGTGTTGGGATTAGGACACGTCCATGAAGACCGGAGCACAACGCCTATCTAACCGAGCACATTCACGGATCACGATCGGGGCTCACCACCTTTTTTTGTTCGGTATTCCGAGGATTCATCCACATGGCTAACTCCGGGGCATGACTCTGATACCACTTATTGTCATGAAACACACCCAATAGAGGAGGTGTGAGAGAAAATTCTTCTTTATTATCACACAAACAAAGAATTACAAAGCTTACAACCCTAAGCTTTACAAAAAACTCTCAACCCTCTTTACTCTCTATTCTTACAAATTTGGGATTTCTGGGATGATTTTCACAAAGTTATGGTGCTCCTTTTATAGTTGCCAAAACGTGTTGCCAGCTTCTTCAACACGTTTTGCTTTTGCCAGCTTCTTCAACAAGTTTTACTTTTGTCAGCTTCTT
Organism: Zanthoxylum bungeanum; assembly: GCA_019454045.1. Taxonomy (NCBI): domain Eukaryota; kingdom Viridiplantae; phylum Streptophyta; class Magnoliopsida; order Sapindales; family Rutaceae; genus Zanthoxylum; species Zanthoxylum bungeanum. The sequence goes on along the minus strand of SKCR01039118.1, from coordinate 154,346 downwards.
CAACAAGTTACTTTTGCCAACTTCTTCAACAAATTTTATTTTTGGGGTTTCTGCATTCAGGATTCTGGAGATGAAAGTTTCTAAAGCAAGACGAGGAAAGCATGATTAAGGATGTTGAGTTCATGTTTGCTTGCTATTCATAGTAATTGATGATTCTTTCATGGAAAAAGCAGAGCTTGCAAAATGTGCACAAGATTGGTGACTTGGTGAAACCACAAGTTTATATAATCTTGTGAGTTTTTTTTGAATGCCTACAATTTTGTAAAGAGTAATTTTCTATCACCAAATTCATCATATTACTTGAAACTACAATATTTCACCTTCCACATTTAGCTAATTTTGCACGTCAGCCTAATGGTGAAAACATTAACAAAAAACATACATCAAATTTAATTATTTGAGACCTCTATAAATTTAATTTTTTAAATATTATATTTATCCATAAACAATGTGGTAAAGCATTTTCATAACTGTAGTACTTTACACCATTATTTACGTCATGTTTGATATTCTGTTTTGATTTGTGATGAGATAATAAATTTATGTTATGATTTTTTTCCAAGTGTTTGATTATCAAAAAAAAAAAAAAAAAAAACGAAAAGTTATCATGATATGTTTTAAAATTGAATTTTTCAAAAGTTAATTCTTAATTTTTATTTACCATTCAAAAAATTCACCACAATTATTTTATCAACATAGAATAAAATAATTCTACAATTTTTTTGATATTTATGAACTAACAAACAATTTTTTGTTTCAATTGTTTATGCAAGAACCCAATTTCATGCTGCTGTGGAATTGTCATTAAACGAAATCAACATGCATCAAACAAATCAAAACCAGAATACAATCATGAAATTAAATCTACACTAACATGCCAATATTAAAACATAAACCCTAAATTTAGAGAAAACCTGGAAAATGACGAAAATTTAGAGTCCAAGTCGAGTTGTCTCTTTCCTTAAGAACTTATTAGCTCCGCCTCGGTGCTCTACAGATTTTGTGGCTAACGTCCACCCAGGATTACTTGGATTTCTCTTGTTGAAGGGATACTCCTTAACAAGATCTTGAACTAGGACAATGGTGGAAACTTTCTTTTACTTAAAAAAAGACTTTAAGACAGAATGTATGAGACTTTTTTCTGGATCTTTTAGAATGAACAAGAAGGCTCCTATATATAGGTATGGAATGGTGCCTTAAGGGCACTCTTTGGTTTGGGGTGTAACCCTCCTAAGGGTTATACCCATTCCATGTACCATTTGGAGCCTAGAAGTGTGTTATCTAATTTAGATGACATATTCCTACATGTTTGTACCCTTCCCATAGGGCACCACCCAATAGACATGACCCTCATTCATCCAACTTTATATTTAGAGAATTTACAACAATCCCCAACAATTCTCTAAATATTCATGCAGACACTTGAGAGAGTTTCCGTGAACTAAAGCTGCATGAAATTAATTAAAAGCCCATTGGACTTTAATTAAATTAACATTGGATGTTAATCGGGCTTTGAGACCCGTAACGATTAAATTTGGAATTTATGTCGTAAAGGTTCATTAATAAAGTGTAATATTTAATTTGGAATTAAATAAATGAATTAGTATTAAATACAAGTTAAATTGGATTTAATGTTGTAGTTTAATTTAATTCAAGAATTCGTACTTTGAGTACTTATTCGCAAAACGAGTTTGACTCACGCAAAATCAAATTGTTGTTTGAACATTGGATGATCACTAATATCAGATTAATTAATTGGATTAGATTGATTGATAACATGCTTGTGTGAATACATGGTTGCGATGCATGAATAATGTATATCAGATGGATATTAGATGGGTGGGGCAATTTTAGAAATTGTTGTAATAAATTTGGAATTTATTAATTGGACCTGCGTGTCCAGCCTATTACCTCCATACTCTTTTTATTTCTCTTCTCACCTATTCCCCTCAATGTAAATGAAGTTTCTTTAGAAGTGTAGTGTAATGGGTAGAAGCAAATACTTGTGCTAGCGGGAGAGAGGAAAGTGATAGATTTGATCTAGGATGAATGTGTTAAGTATCCATCCGCATATCATTATTATTTATTTATTTACGCGCCTTATTATGTGTTTAGAATGCATGTTTAAGGGTGTATGATGATGAGACCTTAACAAAGATAATAAATTGGTTGTCAATTTGCACGTAAAAACCCTCACAAAATATTAAGCGTTTTTCCTTCCATTGAGTGATTCTTACTCAAGATCCAAGACTAGCATTGGTTTGTTGGCCAAAGTCAAGACCTTTGTCCGTTGAGGATGTGTTTGAATCACGAAGGTTTTGTTCCATATTGGTATCTTGTCCAAGTTGTGGTTTGTTGGCCAAAGTCAAGACCACTTCTTGTCCATCGATATTGATTACGAAGCTTTCCATGGTCAATGTGTTCCGCTTAACTGGGATCACTAAGTTTGTTGTGCCAAAGCCAAGGCTTAGTTGATTCAGAGGAAAAAAGTTAGGCAATATATTGGATATATTGGCATATATAAGATATATGTTTCGGACTTGGATGTCCCCATACTGGATCTAGAAATTGGATGAGATCCAATTGATCTTAGAGATATACCTAGTTAATTATCATACAATTTGTTGGCCAAAGTCAAGATTGTGTGACATTTAACGGGATCCTAGCCCACTAGGAAACACGGTTTCCCGAATACTCCACAGAGGGTTAGAGGTTCGCCGAAAAATAGTGGGAGGCAAGTATTAAATTTGCAATATTCGTTTAAAAACTTGTCATACGCGCTCAATAAAAAATTATTCGTCAAATAAATTAAATGTTAGTTGGACTAATATTTAATCATTGTTTTGATAAAACAGTTGGACTGTATTCAAACTATTCATTTATAGTTGATTATATAATTGGATTATAGTAATCAATATAATTGAATTTAACAAATTTAATTATAATTGATTATATAATTAGACTATAGTAATCATTATAATAAATAGTACCTCAAATCGTTGATTAAATAGTTGGACTATTAGAATCAAGATAAAATGGAAAGATTAGCATTTAAAACATAATCATAGGGAAAATGTATTTAAATGGTTTAATTTTCAAAATTGGGAATAAAATTTCAGGATGGTCCTGGAAACTAATAAGTTATTTTATTTGATAAAATAACATATTAGGCCTAAGCCCGGAGTAAAGCAAAATAATAGAGCATGATCTTTGGAAGATTCATGTAATGATAACTTTAGTGCTTAATCCATTATGCTTGCCAATTAGACTCATTAGTTTCTTAATCAGAACTAAGGATTAGATCCTTAAAGTATGATATTGAAATTGAAGGATCTTCATAGATCTATTCTTAGATCTTAGAAGTACCAAATTGCAATTAATAACTCTTGGAGGGTTAATGGCTATTCTCAAGGAGATATTAGCCAAAGTTTTCAATAAGGCAAGTAGTGCAAGGCGCACCTTACTTCGATATTCTAAAAGGCCAAGGCTTGGCCAAAGGCTTCTGGAATGTGAAAAAGGGCAAAGGCAAAATCACAATAATCTTCTAGGAAGACAAATGACATATTCCAAGATGTCTGCCTAAATTATGGCAAACGGGATCGCGGAAGCGTGACTGCCGTTTGAACAAAGCAGATATGAAGGAATTGAAGACGAGCAAAGCTCTGACTTCAAATATGTTTGTCATAAATATGTTCACTACTAGTATTAAAATTGGATTTTAGATACTTAGTGTGATACATAAATATATACTGGTGTGCAGAATCTGCTATGAGCAGGATACTGACTTCAGATGAGATATATCTACGAATAGGAAACGGGACGAAAGTCGCTGTTTTAATCGTAGATACCTAAGTTTAGGAACTACCCTTCGGGCGTGTTCTTAAATTAGGAAACTGTTTGAATGTAACTAGTTTGACTAGATACATTATCTCTATATCAGGGTTTAACCCGTTGCAGGTATACCTTTATATTCTAGAACACTAAAGCGTTTTATTATATAAAGATGATATTGAGATAAACACATTAGATGTGAATAACAGTATTTATATTTTGAATATAAATAAATCTCAAACGTATAATACGACAAACAAATAGCTCAAACTGAGTAAATCAGTTGAAACTTAAATGTGGCATTGTTGTCTGGTACACAATTAAACAAGACTCGTATATCCACACTTTTGAAGAGTGGATACTAGGACAAATTTGATTCTATTCAAATAAAGTCTACGAATCTAGTTTATTGGGCAAAGTGCCTAAAATACTATTTACTTGGTAAAAGTGCAAATGCCACCGATCTGTTAGCCATAGTTCATAGTGAAGCAAGTGGGCCCATGTCTAGCTAGGCTAGAGTTGGATATGAATATTTCGTGACCTTTACGGATGTGGCATCGCGTTATGGTTATGTGTTTCTTCTAAAACACAAATCGAAAACTTTTAGAGTTTCGACACGAAATAGACAAACAGATCAGCTAAAGTATTAAAACATCACGGTTAAACCATGATGAAAATACTTAAGCAATAAGTTTCTTAAATACTTGAAAGAGTATAATATTCTTTCAATGAGGACTCCTCCCGAAACACGTCAATTTGACGGTGTGTCCGAACATAGAAACTGAATTTTGTTGGACATGATAAGGTTAATCATGAGTCGCTCTGAGCTACCATTTCCTTCAACGGATACGCATAAACAGTGCAAAACTTATTTTGAATAAGGTCCCATAAAAATCTGTTTGACAGATTTCATATTAGATATGAACAGGAAAAACACTAGGTTTTCTCATTCCTGAAGATTTGGGATGCTAGGCATATGTTTGGATGATACCAAACTAAAACCCAAATTGGATAAGTGTCAAATTGTAGGTTATCCTAGAGATACCAAAGTATTGTACTTATACAACTCACTAGAGAACAATGTATTGTTGGACAGTTATGACCCATAGCGTCACTATTTGTACAGATTATGATGTTGTTGTACAAATTAACTATGTGACAAAGGAGATTACTCTCCTATCATTTGTGATTAGATCACCATGATGTATAAATGATAGGAGGTCCCTGTGATTTATTCCTGGATTGAGAAGATATGAGACAGTATCAATCCACGAAGGATAAATCATTAAATATCCATAGTCAGAGTATTATCGAGATTGGACATCGATAATGCGTAAAAGACTAGTATTACACTTGTGCGCGTTGTGAGGGCACAATGACATAGTTCTCATATATTTGGGTATAAGATACTCATGCAAGTGTAATAGGAGGTTGTGTTTTACCGATAGTACGGTAAACAGCTTCGCTCTGGATAGACCCTATCGGAATTCCATTGGTAGTATGACTATGTGTCTATGGAAGTCCGAAATCAGGGTAGGTGTATTTGGTCTTAACCTGAGACTTGCACCGCTAATACTTGCGACAATCAATATACTTTGGTTTTGGTCGTCCAGGGTTTTAACAGGTTCTGTGTACGCCTCTGCTGGGTATATTGAGAATCGTAGTGTGTTGGGTGTGATGTCAAGACGTAAGTATCACTCCAGTCATATGGAGATGATGATCGCACAGGGATACATAACTGGTTCTCTAAAGGGTTGCAACCATCGGGATAATATGACTTGGTCATGATTATCCGATAATAAAGAGACTAGTTGCTCGTGATCCGATATATGCTTCGTACGGGGCAGACACTTTACCAGCCCCAGGCCTTGCATGTGATCATCCGATACTGGATCGAAATACGCAATACTACGTGTACTATGCCTGATATAGATCACTTATTCCTGTAAGCATGTTTCTGGAGAATTGGGTAGGCATGGCGCTTTGCTAGAAGCCAACCTTGTCTTGTAAATCGGTAAAAACGTAGTACTAGGTACTTACGTGTTCGGATAGTCCGATAATCGGATTTACTGCCAACATATCCGGGGATCTCATGGGTCGCTTCCCGAAGATTCACCGATGACGTATGACTCGCACTTTAATTAATCTGAGATTAATTAAACGAGAGAGAAAATTAATCTGGGATTAATTACGGAGATATTTTATCTGGGATAAAATATCATTTAAAGAGAGAAAATGATTAATTTGGAATTAATCGATAAAATAATATATTCGATATATTATACGAAATTGGATTTCGACGCGAAATTAAAATTAGATTTTAATTCGGGCGAACGAATTAATTTAGAATTAATTCGTTAGCGACGTGAATAGTGATTTCGCTAGGCATGATCATTTAATTACGTCCCAACGAAAAACTCGTTAATTTGGAATTAGCGAACCCGAGCCCGGGATTATTTGTGAGCGCATTCGCATTTCGAATTCGAGTGCGGCATGCAAGTCAAATCTCTAGTCGCATCTAGCGTCACATCATTCATCAATCAAGTGATAGATGTCTTTCACTTTGAGTGATTGACACCAGTCATTATTCACTGATTGATTGATGAGAAGTGATGTGTGTGGTTGGAGCCTTAATGGCTTGACTTTTTAGAAAAGAAAAATTGTATATGTTTATTTTATTTTTTGAAAACAAATAACATATACACTTTTGGTAACAACCAACTCTCTCTCTCTCCCTCATTTTCTTCTCTCTCTCTCGGCATTGGAGGCCTTCTGTTTTCTCTTCACTGGTTTCAGCAAAACCTTGAGACTTGGAGAAGAAATTAATGATTTTGTGGCGAAATCAAAGGTGCTAGCACACATCGGAGTCTTGCGAAGGTGATAGGGAAACCCATCCGTGAGCAAGGAATCACCAAATCAAGCTTGGAGCTCAAAATTTGGAGATGGTCGAAACTTTGAGGACACCAAACCAGTGCACTGCCGAGCTTCATGGAGGAGGGCATAAAAGTTTTTGTTGTCCACCGCGTCGCTCAACCGATCGATGTAAGTATTCCGCAACTTCTTCGATTGTATTCACATGTGTTTTTATGCTTGTTATTCGATCCTCGGGACCGTAGAACTCCAACATGTAATTGTTGCTCGCCATGTGATTTTCCTAAGAGGAATACCTATATGCAGTGGTAAGTGGGAGGATGGTAAAACTCGATGAAAATCAGAGTAATACTATTCCAGGCACCGATTCCTTAATGGAACACAAATAGTTCATCAAGGATGAAACTATACCAATAATATTCGAATACACAAGAACCACGTTAGTCGGAGAGAGTCAGAAAAAAACTTGGGGTATGGGTTTCTGATCTCACCTCATAAAGATGTCAATCTTATTGAGGAATACCAACTGACTACGTATGAGGAAGTGATACAAGGTATCAACTCCCTATTATGGCAAAGTGCCATGAAATCCGAAATGGATTCCATGTAAAACAACCAAGTTTGGATACTAGTTATCGTACCGCAAGGCATTGTGCCTATTGGTACCATATAAGTCTTCAAGGAAGACATACGTGGAAGGCAACATACCAACGTACAAAGCTAGGCTTGTAGCGAAAAGGTGTCGTTATCAACATTGTGTCGATTACGACTAAACCTTTTACTTGTTGCCACAGTAAATCCATTTGGATAATGCTTGCTGAATGCCAAAACCGCTTTCCTTAACGGAAACCTTTCGGAGGATGTTTACAACATCCTGACGGTTTTCTAGTACCAAAACTAGCAAACAAGGTTTGCAGGTTATTCGATCCATGGATGGATTGAAGCAAGCATTGCATTCTTGGAATTATCGTTTTGATGTAATCATAATGGTATATGATTTAATTCAGAACGAAATGATTCTTGTGTATATAAGAGGGTTAGTGGGAGCGCATTGATAATGATTGTCCTAATAATGATGATATGTCATTTCTTGGAAATGAAATTCCCATAATAACAATCGGTGAAAGCTTGGCTTTCATGAAAAAATCTCTGTAGATTCTTGGGAGAAACAACCTTTATTCTAGGAATAAAGATCTACTTGGATAGATTTAAAGTTGTTAAGACTCTCCGAGAACTCGTACATTGAAAAATGTACGTGACCTGTTGTCTCATACGCTTTGAGCATATGGATTCACAATCAGGCCAATCCAATTGATAGTCATTGGATGAATGTTAAGAACATCCTTGAGTATCTTAGAGGAACTAAGGATGTTGTCTTACACTATGGAGAAGGAGAAATTGAAATGACTGGGATCACTGTTGCAAGTTTTCTAACCGATAATAACGAATGTTAGTCGTAATAACGGTACTACACAGTTTGAATAACGGAACAGTGAGCTGGAAATCTTCCAAGCAAGATACTGTTGCCAAATAAAAAACAAAAGTGGATTATTGCTGCAGCTGAGGCAGCAATAGAAGCTTTCTGGATTAATAATAAATCTAATTAGATTAGATATAGTTCTGTTAGCAGCTGAGCTAGGCTTCAGCGAAAGCTAAAGAATTAATGGTCTCATCAACGATCCAGATATATACTTCGACTATTCATCTAATATCGTTCGGATCATACATCATGGCGATGTGATGATCGTATAAATCGCATCAGATGATAATCATGCAAATCCGCTGACGAAAGTCTTTTCTCAGTAATTTGAGCGAACCGTACATAATTCGGGTGTAGGACACTCGAGTGACTGGCTATAGGCCAAGTGGGAGATTGTTGGACAGTTATGACCCATAGCGTCACTATTTGTACAGATCATGGTGTTGTTGTACAAATTAACTATGTGACAAAGGAAATTGATATCTTATCATTTGTGATTAGATCACCAAGATGTATAAATGATAGGAGGTCCTTATGATTAGTACCTGGATTGAGATGATATGAGACAATATCAATCCAAGAAGGTTTAATCATTAAATATCCCTAGTAAGAGTATTATCGAGATTGGACATCGATAATGCGTAAAAGACTAGTATTACACTTGTATGCGTTGTGAGGGCATAACGGTATAGTTCTCATATATTTGGGTATAGGATACTCATGCAAGTGTAGTAGGAGGTTGTGTTTTACCAATGGTACGGAAAACAGCTTCGCTCTGGATAAACCCCCTCGGAATTCCATTGGTAGTATGACTATGTGTTTATGGAAGTCCGAATCAGGGTAGGTGTATTTGGTCTTAACCTGAGACTTGCACCGCTAATACTTGCGATAATCAATATGCTTTGGTTTTAGGTCGTCCAGGGCTTTAACAGGTTCTGTGTACGCCTCTGCTGGGTATATTGAGAATCGTAGTGTGTTGGGTGTGATGTTAAGACGTAAGTATCACTCCAGTCATAGTGGAGATGATGGCCGCGTAAGATACGAGACTGGTTCTCTTAAATGCTGCAACTATCGGGATAAAATGACTAGGTCATGTTTATCCGATTATAGAGACTAGTTACTAGAGATCCGATATGTGCTTCGTACGGGGCAGACACATTTCCAGCCCCAGGCCTTGCACGTGACATCTGATACTGGATCGAAATACGCAATACTACGTATACTACGTCTGATATAGATCACATAGTCCTGTAAGGATATTTCTGGAGAATTTGGTAGGCATGGCGCTTTGCTAGAAGCCAACCTTGTCTTGTAAATCGGTAAAAACGTAGTACTAGGTACTTACGTGTTCGGATAGTCCGATAATCGGATTTACTGCCAACATATCCGGGGATCTCATGGGTCGCTTCCCGAAGATTCACCGATGACGTATGACTCGCACTTTAATTAATCTGAGATTAATTAAACGAGAGAGAAAATTAATCTGGGATTAATTGTGGAGATATTTTATCTGGTATAAAATATTATTAAATGAGAGATAACGATTAATTTGGAATTAATCGATAAAATAAGATATTCGATATATTATACGAAATTGGATTTCGACGTGGAATTGAAATTAGATTTTAATTCAGGCGAACAAGTTAATTCAGAATTAATTCGTTAGCGACGTGAATAGTGATTTCGCTAGGCATAATCATTTAATTACGTCGCAACGAAAAATTCGTTAATTTGGAATTAGCGAACCCGAGCCCGAGAGGCATTCGCATTTCGAATTCGAGTGCAGCCCGCAAGTCACATCTAGCGTCAAATCAATCTTCATTCAAGTGATATATGTCTTTCGCTTTGAGTGATTGACATTAGTGACTATTCATGAGTGATGTGAGTTGATGGAAAGCATTTGATGGCTTGAAAGACATTTAACATTATTTTATTAATGTTATTTGACTTTCAAAATTTGTGTATTAGATACACTTATTCCATTAAAACCAAACTAACCCATCTCTCTCTCTTTTAACTCTTCCTCTCTCACGCCCATTTGAGCTATTCTTCTTCTGTTTTTCTGGTTGAAAAACCGTGAGTCATGGAGAAGCTTTTGATGATTTTTATGGCAAAAATCAAGAGTGCTAGCACACATCGGAGTCTTGCGAAGGTGATATGGAAACCCACCCGTGGGCTTGGAATAACATTCGAGAAGCTTGGAGCTTCATGGATCACCATTGCCGATTTTGGAAAGCCAAAATAGTGGGCTATTTTCAGTGCACTGCCGAGCACACTAGGAGGGCAGAAAATGATTTTGTTCTTCACCGCATCGCCTCAACCGATCATTGTGAGTATTTCGCAACTCCTTGATGTATTCACATGTATGTTTTATGCTTATTATTCGATCCTTGGGACCGTAGAAACTCCAACATCTTCAAACAAAATTTAGGAGCTTTTTGCCTATAGAGGTTTCGGCCATGTAGGAGAATTAATTGAGAAAACAAAATTTTCTTTCTTTAAATATCAAGCCTAACCGACTTTAGGCGGAAAAAAAGGCATTTTGGTCACTTGGTCAATTAATCTAATTAAATAATAATAATAAGCTTTAAGTTAACAAATCCAATTTGTATACTTGAAGCTTAAAAAAATCATGCCACTTGTAACCAATAATAATCAAACATATTGCATAACAATTATGTAGTATTGATATAATTTAATTATCTAGACATTTAACAATTAAATACCTAAATAATTAATTATTACGATTATTATTATTATGTATTTTTATTTACATTAAATAACAAATACATATATTAATGACATGTGTCAAAGTCTCATTTGACAAATAATTAATATATATCAAATCAAATTTTATATCAAATATAAATACACATTAATTATTAATTAACCGAAATACCCCTAATGCATGTATTTTCGTTTATCCGTTTAAGCGATTCGAATTAACTTATTTAACCCGGTGGAAGTATTATGAATAATCTATATTATTCATAACATGTTGTCCAAGTGCTCAACGAGTACACTTTATATTTCTTAGATTCTCTAAGTTTAGGTTTATCCATCACGAAATCCAATTTCGTGTCCATAATTCACCCACTCATGAATTATGACGACCACAGATAATCTCGCTAAACTATGCAAGTCGAGGTCATTGCATACATATAATCCCTCCGTCAAAGGCTATCAATATTATACCAGAGATATATATAAGAACGTCAAATCCCTAAGGTATAATATAATCGACTTTAAAATTTACGATCTCTAAATAACACTCGGAACTTGCTTCTGAAGTATACCACGTCCATGGATTTACTAGATCGCAAACACGTTCAAGATACATATGCCCTGTACACAGGACGGATGGATCTATCTGATACTCACGAGATATCATGAGTATCAGTCCACACCCAACGAACAGGCGGATGTCTCATCTAAATAGATCAGTGATGTGATTGCCATCAAAGTATGAAGGATATCTCATATATACATAGTGGTATCTCAAGTCGAAGGACCATTATGCTACTCGACTCGAGAAGATTCCTATTGATGTTGGTGTACCATATATTAGGAAATCTTCGGTGAGTCGTTCAGTATTTATCAAATAAATACCTACAAGTATATACGAGTCTTCTAAGACTCGTGGTTCATTGGGATAAACCATCAGACCAAGTCTCGATATACGACATGTATTGGTCTCAGTGGATTTTACTAACCGACTCGTGTTAGTAAATCTTGACCAGGAACTTTTTTTTTTGAAAATATACTTATAGTAGTGACACTTCCCAATGTCAATTACAAACTACTTTCTAACTGCGCACTACAAAATATATTATCGGGTCTTTGTCTAATATATACATATCACTAAATCATATTTAGTTTCAATCTAATCGTAATTAGATCAAATATGTATATAAAAACAAGAAGTACTACTATAAATAAGTAATATTATGGAAAAATGAATTGTTCGTATTTATGAATCGAACATAAATACGATTCGGATTGGCACTCCGGGCACCAAATCTAACACTTACGAGTGCCAAGTCCGATGTTGTACGCTGTCTATTTCTTGAAAATCAATTGCAACAACTCCTTATCTGGTAAAGGGTCGAACCCTGTCTCATGAGCTTTTCGGTGGACCTTTACCATTTCGTTATGTTTTAAAAAAAATTGAAGTTAATGTTTGAACTTGAAAAGAAAAAATTAAATTTTAAAATATATTAAATTTATTTTAAATACTTAAACTTACGTAGCAGCGTTCGACTTCTTCATTGATCAATTTCTTCTTCTCATTGTAGTGCTTCACTCGGAAAAACTCCGGAAATGACTGCACCTCACATGTGATACTCTGCAAAAAAACATAAAATGATTATTTTTATTAGTAAAATTAATGAAATGTTAACAAACGATTTATGGTTATATTTACCTCAGAATGTTCGACACGGTTATGGGAAAATGGCTTGGAGCCTCCACGATGGTTGAAACGCAGGTGACTGCGATTCTCCGCATTTACATTACATTTATTCTGCATTAAAAAACATTATAAGTAACAAAAACAAGGAGAATTATCTTTAAAAATTACCTCGTGTTTCTTGCTCGACCAAAACACACACAAGAATGTCCAGTCTTGCTCCTCTATGTAATCAGACTTGTGCTATGGAGCGTCCAAAGCCTCATGTTCATATAATATCAGTTTCAAGACTTTTGTCCTAAAATCCTTGCAATTTTTTTTTCGAGATACTTCAGGACGTTTGGTTTGTTCAGGTCCACGTCGAACCACTCTTACTGGAATAGCAACCAAGTAGAAATTAACTATAAAATATTAATTTAAAGATAACAAAAAATAACGAAAACTCAATATTGTAAGTTTACTCACAAGTATTATCGAGAAGAACTGTTTGATTTTTATCTCCCACGAGATCTTTCTTCAACAAACGTAGTTTTGGGGAGCTTCAAACCAAGCAGCAACACCAATGGAATTGGTAAACAATGAAGAATATTGCCCGATCTGTCTTTCTCCATCATCCGATATCTCTATTCAGATGCGGCCGTGGGCCCTAACGTGCTTAACCAACCCCAGGCCATGGGTGCGTCCTCGAGCCTTCGCTGTACTCGAGTCACATGTGCTAGCAGAGACCCTAGGAGAACCCGATGCCATCTGCAAAATAAGAAACCAAAATTTAACTGCAACTATCAAAATAAGCCTTTGTAAACTTTCACCGCAAAACAAGCTGCTGTTGCTCAGCAAGCCTGATACTGTTGCAACAACAACAAGACTGTTGTTACAATAGTAGCTTGCTATTGTGACTTGCTGCTGTTGTTTTGCAACAACAGCAGCAAAATATCACCCCTCAAAACAAGTGGTTGAAATTTGACCATAACATGCTTTTACGCAACTGAGAGTTTTTTAACCGAAAATCTTGCAAGCACATGCTAAATCATCATTAAACACACACATTATAATCTCTCAAACATCAAAACAACAAGCCTCGACTTCCCACAAAAATTAGAGAGTTTGGCCATATAGCATAGACATACACTTGAAGGTTTCTGAAACAAACATACTACTCGGCCATATATGAATAACACACACACACACACATTTATATGCATATTCTAACAATATCTAATCATACTAAAAATTAACCGCAGCTATCAAAATAAGCCTATATAAGCACATGCACTACCTGTAGGAAACATTTTCCTAGCACAATATAATCACATAATCAGATTTGAAAATTTTTCATGCCCTTCTCACCAAAAGGCCGAATATTACCAACACCAAGATTGGATTTTTTCTTCTGTTTTGAACAAAATTTCAGCCCCGGAATAGCCCCCGAACAACCCATGAACAGTGGAACAAAAACTGGACTGTTTTGAACCCGAAACGCACCCAATTCACTGCCCAGTTCAGCCCTTTAATGATTCAGTTTTTGCTATGTTTCATGTATGATTTTTCACACAAAAAAATTCCAAACACAGCCCCAAAATATCCCTTAAAGTTCTCTAAAAATTCTGGATCAAAAGGAATTCAAACCGAGTCTTGTTACACAATTTTTGTGTGCGGCAGTGAGCAATTTTCTGTTTATTGCCATGATGTATGTTTAGAAGATGAGAAGATCAGTTTTTGTTCGATACCACAAAGTCTTCCGAGCTATGTCTCGTTACCAACAGAATCTAGTGTGGGCTAGACTCACAAAATTAATCCTTAAACCCTTTAGAGATTAATGTCACACAAGTATTTTATTTTATTTTTCTTCTTTTGTTATTCCTTGGTTTTTCTGAACACTTGAGAGAATAGTGAAGAAGAAGAAAGGTGGATAGGGTTGCAAAAATGAGATTAAGGCAAAAAGAAAAATCAAATTTTCTTTTATACTTAGGGTTATTTGTTTCCAAAACAAACAAACCTTTTCCCCTTCCACCATTGTAAAATTCGACCAGGGCATATAATTTTAATTAATTTTGCAACATCAAATTCAATTACCATAATGAAAGACATGTTATAAAAGAAAAAATGCAATTACCTTTCAAAAAGTGTAACCACCAAAATTAAATTCAAGAGTTATGCAACCTAGCATAACTCACCAAAGGTTTCCAAAACCCAAAATTTGGAAATTTCAAATTTGACCTTATTAAATTCTATCATATATAATTTAATATTATGCATTCAATAATTATCATATAATTATTAAAACCATATATTAAATTTAATATATAGTTTCAATTGTGACAAAATAATATTATTAATCATATTAATAATATTTTCATTTGTGAGTATAAAATTAGACTATCCAATTATATTTAATCTGCTATAGTATATCGAGCTAGCACGGGGACCAAATGGAGCTACGGTTCCAAGCTCCAATAATCTCAAAATATTAATTAAGCTCTTAATTAAATATTCTGAATTATTAACTCCGGGTATTCCACTAAAAACCCGAAGCTGCACTCTCGTTGCCACAGAAAGTATATTAAGTCGAACCACGTCAGTGTCCATCGATATAGTCATTACATATAGTCGATAGATGTTTCGTAATAGAAAGACTTGAGCGCTCTAACCATTCAAGTACCGAATCAACCCTTAAGGAAGATACTCTTATACTTCTCGCAATGAGTGAACTTCATATCTATGTAAAACGTCCCCAACTACACACCAAACCATGTCCCCAAAGTACGTAGCTATTGGTCGGGATTGCTACACCAACCTCACCTTTGTAAATCAAAGGACATAGCCTGCCATGCATGAGTTCGTAGTACACTCAGGATTAAGATCAATCCATATATGACCATCTGGTAGATTGAAATGAATTTCTTTATTTAACAGAAATTATAATAAACTCATTTCTATCTGGGTCCAGTCCTATATGATCACATCATACAAGGTGCCTCTATTCTCATGTCTCCACATGGACGATCCCGGATCAAGGTCGTCATACAGTTATAGAATGGACCGCAGCTAGAGATAAACCACAAACAAAGTACTTGCTTTGTTTACTCTCTATGGACTATTTTAGATTACTAACTTTAAACTTAAATCCTCTTGTGTATGACACTCATACACTAAGTCTGAAGGAACATGAGTAATCTAGGGTAAACAAGATAATATACAATATGCGATATCAAACAAACACTTTGATAAATGAACAATGCATCATTTTATTTCATAAAACATAATACCGTTTACATTACATGAAGCTCGAGGGCATAAATCCCAACAATCTCCCACTTGCACTAGAGTAATTAAGACATGCCACGTAATCTTAGACCATCTAGGTGACCTTCAAACACTTCAGTCGCCAAGGTCTTTGTAAACAGATCAGCCAGGTTCTCTACCGATGCAATCTTTGTAACAGAAACGTCTTTTTTATGTACTATCTCTCTGATGAGATGATATTTCCTCTCTATATGCTTTCCCCTCTTGTGACTTCTTGGTTCCTTTGAATTTGCCACTGCACCACTATTATCGCAATAAAGTGTGAGTGGTTTATCCATATCTGGAATGACTTCCAAATCTCCCAGGAACTTGCAGAGCCAGACTGCTTCTTTAGCTGCTTCGCAAGCTGCTACATACTCAGCCTCCATGGTGGAGTCAACAATACAATATTTCTTTATACTCTGCCATACTATGGCCCCACCACATAGGGTAAACACTGATCCAGATGTTGATTTCCTAGAATCGACATCCGTCTGAAAATCAGAGTCCGTATATCCTCGTAGGATCATATCCTCACCGGATTATACAAGCAAATAATATCTCGTTCTCTTAAGATACTTAAGAATGTGTTTCACAGCCTCCCAATGATTCAATCCTGGGTTAGACTGAACCTACTGACTACTCCCACTGCAAAGCATATGTCCGGTCTCATGCATAACATAGCATACATGAAACTACCAACTGCTGAGGCATATGAGATATGTCTTATTTCCTCAACTTCTTGAGGTATCTTAGGATACCGTTCCTTTGACAAGTGAATTCCATGTCAATAAGGAAAATTGCCTTTCTTGGAATTCTGCATCCCAAATCGCACAAGGATCTTGTCGATGTAGGATGCATGCGACATAACTAACAGTCGTTTCTTGCAATCCCGAATTATCTGGATCTTAAGAACATAAATGGAATCTCCCAAATCATTCAATTGGAATTGGTTACCTAGCCAGGTTTTCACGTCCAATAATATCTTTACATCATTCCCAATGAGTAAAATATCATCGACGTATAAAACAAGAAAAACCACATTTCCGTCAATGACGTGCTTGTATACACAAGGCTCATCAACATTCTGCTCAAAGTCATAAGACTTGATCGTCGTATCAAATCTTATGTTCCAAGATCGAGATGCTTGCTTGAGTCCATAATGGACCTTTGCAGCTTGCAAACCTTTTGCTCTTGACCTTGGGTTATTAACCCTCTGGTTGTATTATATAGATACAATCTTCAAGATTGCCATTCAAGAATGCAGTCTTGACGTCCATTTGCCAAATCTCATAGTCATAATATGTGGCAATGGATAGAAGAGTGCAGATGGATTTGAGCATGACTACTGGTGAGAAATTTTCCTCATAGTCAACTCCCTCTTTCTGAGTATAACCATTGGCCACTAATCTAGCCTTGAAGATCTGTACCTTCCTATCTGTTCCCCTCTTTCTCTTATAGATCTACTTGCAACCTATAGGTCTTACCCCATCAGGTTGGTATACAAATTCTCAGACTGAGTTGGAGTACATAGACTCCATCTCCAGGTTCATGGCTTTGAGCCATTCCTCTTTATCAGAATCATCCATTGCACTACGATAGGTCAATGGATCATCTACAACATCACTGGAAGCGACAACTTGTGCCTCTCCAACTCCTAGATAGCGATCAGGTTGTCGCACAACCCTCCCATTACGTCTAGGTGGCAGATCATTCCGACGAACTTGCATCTGACGCTCAGATATCGAAGGTGCTATGTGTTTGTCAACTGTCGTTGACGATGGTGTGCTGGTCGGACCAGCAAGTAAGTCATCTAGTAACACTTTACTTTGAGGTTTGAACTCCCTCATATAGTCCTCCTCTAGAAACGTAACATTTGTCGATGCAAATACTTTGTTATCTTCAGAGCTATAGAAGAATCCACCCATAGTCTCATTTGGATAGCCTACAAATAGGCACACATGTGAACGCGGCCCCAAATTTGTAGTCTTATTCTTCAGCACATGTGCTGGATACCCCCATATGTGGAAATGTCGTAAACTAGTTTCACGACCACTCCACAACTCTAAGAGAGTCTTCAGAATAGACTTAGATGGAACTACATTAAGGATATACATCGCTGTTTGCAATGCATACCTCCATAATGAACTAGATAATGAAATATAACTAAACATAGATCTTATCATGTCTAGTAGGGTTCGATTTCTCCTCTATGCAACACCATTTTACTGTGGTGTTCCAGGTGCTGTGAGCTGGTATACTATTCCATGCGCTCAACTAAGAATTCCTCGAAATCTCTATCAAGGTATTCTCCTCCATGATCCGATCGTAGAGTTTTGATTGTCTTACCTAACTGGTTCTCAACCTTAGCACGATACTCCTTGAACTTTTCAAAAGTATATGACTTGTGCTGCATTAGGTAAACATACCCATATCTTGAATAATCGTCAATACATGTAAAGAATTGTTCATAACCACCTCGGGCTCTTACATACAACGTTTGAATGTATTAGCTCAGTGGTTGACTGGCTTTTATTGTTGGGTTCTCTAAGAACTAGCCAAGGATCTAATAAGCATAAAAGATGTGTGAATACGCAAAGAAGTAGCAGAAATACTTACTTTGAACGGATTGGATGTAGGTGGAAAGTTCAAAACTTTTGCTCATTTGAAGTGCTCCAAGCTCCTCTTTTGATTTGTATGTTGAGCTCCAAGCATGATGTTTGATTCCAAACTCAATGGGAAAGGTTTCCCTATCACCTTTGTATGATTCTTTAAGTGCTAGCTAAGGAAGAAAATTGCAACAAAATTCATTCCTTTGTTCTTGGTGGTTCACGACAAAAGGAGGAGAGGAGAGAGTTATTTGGCTTTTTGATATTTTGATTTCTAAAATCAATTACACTTATGAAAAGTCAAAACCAAATTTTGGTATATGCTCTACCAAAAGGCTAAGCAAGTTTTGGAGGGAAAAATGCATTTATTGCCTCCAACTACTCCCATCAATCAACTTTGACACTTGATGGACAAGTGATTAAGTTGGTGGGACCCACTTTAATTCAAAATTCAAGTGGCTTGCTCAACACACTTCGGGCTCGGGTTCGCTTAATCCGATTAAATGAATTTTCCGTCGCGACGTAATTAAATCCAATTTAATTAAATAATAATGCCTTGCAAAATTATAACGAACGTCGCTCGCGAATTAATTCTAAATTAATTCGTTCGCCCGAATTAAAATCCAATTCTAATTCCAATATGAAATCTAATTTCATTTAATATATCAAATATATTATTTAATCGATTAATTCCAAATTAATCGTTCTCTCGTTTCTTATCGAATTTTATCCCAGATAAATTCTCGTCGTAATTAATCCCAGATTAATTTTCTCTCTCTTATAATTAATCCCAGATTAATTCTGTTCGAGTCATACGTCATCGGTGAATCTTCGGGAAGCGACCCATGAGATCCTGGATATGTTGGCAGTAAATCCAGTCATCGGACTATCCGAATACGTGTGTACCCGGTACCATATTCTTACCGATTTACAAGACATGGTTGGCTTCTAGCAAAGCGCCGTGCCTTCCCAATTCTCCAGAAATATTCTTTAAGGAATATATAATCTATAGCAGGCGTAATATACGTAGTATTGCGTATTACGATCCAGTATCAGATGTCACATGCAAGGCCTGAGGCTGGAATAGTGTCTGCCCCGTACGAAGCATATATCGGATCACAAACAACTAGTCTCTATAATCGGATAATCATGACCTTGTCATATTATCCCGATAGTTACAACATAATAGAGAACCAGTTCTGTATCCATGCGTGATCATAATCTCCATATGACTGAAGTGATACTTCCGTCTTGATATCACACCCAATACACTATGATTCTCAATAAACCCAAAAGAGGCGTACACAAAACCTGTTAAAGTCCCGGACGACCAAAACCAAAGCGCATTGATTGTCGTAAGTATTAGCGATGCAAGTCTTAGGTTAATACCAAATACACCTACCCTGATGCGGATTCCCATAGACACATAGTCATACTACCAATGGGATTCCGCGGGGTCTATCCAAAGCGAAGCTGTTCCCGTACCATCGGTAAACACAACCTCCTATTACACTTGCATAAATATCCAATACTTAAATATATGAGAACTATGCCGTTATGCTCCCATAACGCGCACAAGTGCAATACTAGTCTATTCCGCATTATCGATGTCCAGTCTCGATAATACTAAGACTAGAGATATTTAATGATTAAACCTTAGTGGATTGATACTGTCTCATATCTTATTAATCCGGAACTAATCATAATGATTTTTATCATTTATATATTCAAGTAATCTAATTACAAAATGATAAAATAACAATTTCCATTGTCACATAGTTAATTTGTACAAAACCACAATGTCTTTTACAAATAGTGACGCTATGGGTCATAATTGTCCAACACTTTTACCTTTTCCAGTAAAAGGTCTCTTGGTAATTTTTCCTTCTAAACAGGATTTGTAGACTAGTAAAGTTCTGAGCTTTAACTGGTTTAAGGCTCCGTTCTTTATTAACCTATCTATACGGTCAAGGCTGATATGACCAAGTCTAATATGCCATATATATGTGTCATCATGAGAAATCTTTTTCCATTTTGTTTTAGGTTTCTCAACTTTAAACATTTCAGTGTTGAACAATGACTTATGGTTAACGGTCTTAACACATACAAGTTATCTCTTATTTTCCTTAGCATATAGGTAATCCATTTTTGAAATAATAACTATTATTATTAGATAAAATGAAAAACCATCATGCAATAGTTTTGAAACAAAAATCAAATTTCTATTACAAAATATGAACAAACACCACTTTATTTAAATTCAAATAACTTTTATTTGAAAATTAAAAATTGATATCTCCCACTGCTTTACTGAAATAACATCCCTTGTCTTGACTTTCATAGTAAGGTTACCTTCAGCAATGTCTTTACGTGTATCAAGTATCTGTACCCTTAGCCTTACTAGTGTTTCTTTCTCTTCTTTGCAGTTTTGAAAGACTTTGCAACACTTGCCTCTCCATTAGGTTTACGAAGATCCATCAGCATGAACTCCTAGTGGAAATAATTGGAGAAACCATGGCTGAAAAATAAAATAAATATGCATTTAACATTCATTCATCGCATATTAAAATTATCAAACAATTTTATCATAAAATTAAACATGATGCATGAAACATGAATAACGAATTAGAAACCTAAGAGAATTATTATGCCACGAAAATCTATCATCCCACAAATAAGTTCCGCCGTAGGGTAGGTTAAGTATTTGTATGATAGATCGAGACAATCTCAATTGATTAATATATACGAGAATAACTCTTATTGCTATATTAACCAACTACCGTTTGATTCGATCAAAGAATTTTGATTAACATTTAATCATTCATTTGTGAGTGTGACCCGTCGTTTCGGGATCCTTGGACTTAACTAGTGAAGTGCCGCCGTAGAGTAGGTCAGTTCACCAGATACATCTAGAATCCCTATCCTCTCGGAAACCAAACTTGATATTGACCCAAAATGGACACCATCCGTAGGGGGACGAAAACAAAGCCGTCTCGATGCGCCTTTTGAATCTCACATTTTCGGACTAACAACGGAGATCGCGGGATATACTGTCGTATATCCATCTCTCACTCACTATTTCAAATTTAAGGTTTCTATTTTGAAATATCCAATATTTTATATTTACTAGTGTGAATAAATTTATGGCGGCTAAATCATAATTTTTACTAACACTAGTATATTATTAGTGACCTAACCAATTTTAACTCTTAAAATTTATATCACTAATATCATTAGTCACTACTAATTAATATACTCAATTAAACTAATTTAATTGGCATAGTATTAGTGACCTATTATATTTTAACTCTTAAAATAGTCGAACACTAATAAGTTTAAAATTTTTGGAATCCTAAAATGGTCAAGATTTTAATTAAACTATTTAATTAATCTAATTGCGTTATAAAATCCAACGGTACGTGGAATTGTATCCCGAGTGCAGACCACATTACCATCCATTTGGATTCAACTATGAAATTTATATCCAGGTTTCCATCCTATATATCAATGAAATTTTATGATGCACTTATTAAGCCTGATATATTAGAATTCCAAAATTTAAACTTTAAAACCAATTAATCCAATTAATTATTTTCCATGCATACATATTCCAATTTAACATTTTAAATCACATAAAATCACATATCATGTCTAGAATATATATGCATCCAAAGTATGTTATGGCATGTGAAATGCAAGAGTAGGCTCCCTAAACTATATGACATGTTATTCAAATATTTCGAACTAAACATACATATAACATAAAAAAAGCTTTGCATTGGCCGAGCTCTTATTTTTCCTATACTAATCTAATTAGTACAAAAATTCCCAAGGCATCCCTTGGTCTTCAAATCATGCTCCAAAGTGGTGTTGGCTCCTTTTACGACTTCAGTACTCCAAAATACAACAATTGAAATTTTAACATAGGAAAATAAAATTACAAAAATTACAAAAATTGGTCTTATGGCCATACATCCCAAAACCAAAATCAACATAAAAATAAGAGCCGAAAAAATTTACGAGCAATGTAAAATCCATTCATCACATGAAAAACAATAAGCATTCATCTCATGAATATTATTTTGTGCCTACTCATCTAAACATACTTATCATTATTTATAACTCATATAAATAAATAAAAACAGTAACTTTAAATAAAATAGAAAAGAGTTAAGAACACTTTTCATCCTCGCTCTTGATGCCAATTGTAGGAAACGCTTTTCTAGTGCAGCGGAAGCACGTAAGGCACCCGGATCGAACTTGAAATTTATTTCTACCCTTCTCACCAAAAGGCCGAATGTTACCAACACCAAGACTGAATTTTTACTTCTGTTTTGAACAAAATTTCAGCCCCGGAACAGCCACCGAACAGTTCTTAACAGCCCACGAACAGCGGCACAAAAACTGGACTTTTTGGACCCGAAACGCACCTAATTCACTGCCCAGTTCAGTCCTTTAATGATTCAGTTTCTGCTATATTTCAGGTCTGATTTTTCACCCAAAAACAGTCCCAACACAGTTCCAAAAAATCCCTTAAAGTTCTCTAAAAATTTTGGATCAAAAGAAATTCAAACCGAGTCCCCTTACACAACTTTTGTGTGCGGTAGTGAGCAATTTTCTGCTTAGTATGTTTAAAAGAGGAGAATATGAGTTTTTATTCGACACCACAAAGTCTTCCGAGCTATGTATCGTTACCAATAAAATCTAGTGTGGGCTAGACTCACAAAATTAATCCTTAAACCCTTTAGAGATTAATGTCACACAAGTATTTTATTTTCTTTTTCTTCTTTAGTTAATCCTTTGTTTTTCTCAACACTTGAGAGAATAGTGAA
Organism: Zanthoxylum bungeanum; assembly: GCA_019454045.1. Lineage (NCBI taxonomy): Eukaryota > Viridiplantae > Streptophyta > Magnoliopsida > Sapindales > Rutaceae > Zanthoxylum > Zanthoxylum bungeanum. The sequence goes on along the minus strand of SKCR01039118.1, from coordinate 131,033 downwards.
GAAGAAGAAAGGTGGCGAGTGTTGCAAAAATGAGATTAAGGACAAACAGAAAAATCCAATTTTCTTTTATACTTAGGGTTATTTGTTTCCAAAATAAACAAACCATTTCCCCTTCCACCATTGTAAAATTCGGCCAAGGCATATAATTTAAATTAATTTTGCAACATCAAATTCAATTACCATAATGAAAGATATGTTACAAAATTAAAAATGTAATTACCTTTCAAAAAGTGTAACCACCAAAATTAAATACAAGATTAATGCAACCTAGCATAACTCACCATTGGTTTGCAAATTTAATGCAAGAGTTTTGCAACCTAGCATAACTCACCAATGGTTTCCAAAATCCAAAATTTAGAAATTCTATATGTGGCCTTATTAAAGTATATCATATATAATTTAATATTATGCATTCAATAATTATCATATAATTATTAATACCATATATTAAATTTTAATATATATTTTTAAGTGTGACAAAATAATATTATTAATCATATTAATAATATTTTCATTTGTGAGTATATAATTAGACTATCTAATTATATTTAATCTGCTATAGTATATCGAGCTAGCACGGGGACTAAATGAACCTACGGTTTTGAGCTCCAATAATCTCGAAATATTAATTAAGCTCTTAATTAAATATTCTGAATTATTAACTTCGGGTTATTCCACTAAAAACCCGAAGCTGCACTCTCGTTGCCACTGATAGTATATTAAGCCGAACAACGTCGGTGTCCATCGATATAATCATTATATACGGATTAACCCTTCACGAGTATCTCGTAATTATAGCCGGGTCATAATGTCTGTTATACCCCTCTAATTATTTTTACCTTAAGTACCATTTATTCTCTAATGAACGATTTATTTATAACCATTATGAATTTTAATCTTTATATTCGTAATAGAAAGACTCGAGCGCTCTAACTGTTCAAGTACCGAATCAACCCTTAAGGAAGATACTCCTATATTTCTCAGAAGATGAGTGAACTCCATATCTATGTAAAACGTCCCCAGCTACACGCCAAACCATGTCCCCAAAGTACGTAGCTATTGGCGGAATTACTACACCAACCTCACCTTTTTAAATCAAAGGACATAGCCTGCCATGTAGGAGTTCATAGTACACTCAGGATTAAGATCAATCCATATATAACCATCTGGTAGATTGAAATGAATTTCTTTATTTAACGGATGTTATAAGAAACTCATTTCTATTTGGGTCCAGTCCTATATGATCACATCATACAAGGTGCCTATATTCTCATGTCTCTATATGGACGATCCCGGATCAAGGTCGCCATACAGTTATAAAATGGACCGCAGCTAGAGATAAACCTTAAACAATGTACCTGCTTTGTTTGCTCTCTATGGACTATTTTAGATTACTAACTTTAGACTTAAATCCTCTTGTGTATGACACTCATACACTAAGTTTGAAGGAACATGTGTAATCTACGGTAAACAAGATAATATACAATATGCGATATCAAACAAACACTTTGATAAATCAACAATGCATTATTTTATTTCATAAAACATAATACCGTTTACATTACATGAGGCTCTAGGGCATAAATCCCAACACTACTATCAAAATAAGATGCTGTTAACAGCAGCAGAAACTTGTTGCTGCTGTTTTGCAACATGAAGTTTCAGCACTCATGGGCGACAATTATCGACGTGTCGCGACAAGCAGGCTTGGGTGTCGTAAAGCCGGATATGTGAATGCTCGACATCACGATGTGCAAAGGTGAACGTCGCGATGCCCGCAGCTCTGAGATCTGAGTATCGCGGCGTCAGAGATCTGAGTAGAGATGCTGCCCTATGTAAAATATTGGCAGAGAACGAATTTACCTTGAATCCAATTCAAAACACTTCGAATTTTCTCCAAACACTTCAATATACCTGAAAACCAATTTTAACATCAAAACCAACATCAACTCATGTTATATAACAAACAAACATGTATTATAAATACATATATGTATTTCTTTGAATCAAAACATAAATCAAAATAGAATCCCGCAATAAAGTGACTCATGAATAATTCTAGGTCACTCAAAGGTGGTCAAGTGATTCTAGAATGGTTGTCATAGCTCCAAGTTATCATCTAATGTTCCAAACTCTAATTTAATGTACCATGTCCAACATGAACATTTTGACCCAATCACAAGCATATTTTGTTTATGCTTCCAACACATCCATACACAATTTATTATCCTAATTTCGACATCAACCTATGTTATTATGTATCCAATACACAATACATCACTATATGATTCATTAATGAAATCAACTCACTAATGAAAACATAGCTTTAAAGAAGATCAAACTTACCTAGTAAGCTTGATTCCAAGATCCAATCTTCTTCTCCTTGTTGAGATGTTGTAGAGAACTTCCAAAGTTAGAAATCTTGACTCCAAGATCCAATCTTGATTCCAATGCTAGCAAGCTTTATTCCAATATCCAATCTTGATTTCTCCTTGTTGAAATGTTGTAGAGAACTTCTAAAGCTTCTCTAAACAGCTGTTTTACGTAGGCTAATATTTCTAAATCTTGCTTGTTTTAGCTTTTACAAGCTTAACTTTCTTAAGCTCAAGCTTGATTAAAAACTTGCTCAAGCTTGCTTTTATAGCAAAACTTATGTAATTTTTAATTAATAAAAGTCTTAATCAAATTTTAGGTGGGCTTAATCCAATTTGTCCAAATATGTATAATTAGGTGTGACTAATCACCTTTGTCTACCACTTTGATTTAATCCAATTAAATCAAGATAAAATTTAATCAATGGATTAGTTCAATGTCTACCACTTTGATTTAATCCAATTAAATCAAGCCAAATACACCTATTATTATATATTTGTAATACTAAAATATCCTCCAATGGTAGATATATTTATGAAATTACAACAAAACCCTTGTTTGATTTTGGATTAATCCAATTAATCTAATTCAGTCAAAGTAAATAATTAATGTTATACAATAACACTTAATTATTTTAATTTATAATTATAATATCAAATATTATTTACTTTCAAATATTATCGGATACCCAAGTACTCAACGAGTACACTTCATATTGTGGGACTCTCTAAGTCCAGACACGTTCGTCATATAAGCATAGCTTATATGTACACAATTCAGCCACCTCCGAATTCGTGAAGAACACAAACGACCTTTCTGAACTATACAAATCGAGGTCATCACATATGTCTAACAATCTCTCCGTCGTAAGCTATCCGTGTTATGCTTAGGAAACATAGATTACACCGTTAAGTTTCCGAGATGCACATCTCATATTATCGACATATCCATGATTTTTTACAACTAATCGGAACACTAATTCTGATACATACGATCCACCCTAGGTGATCGACTTTGGCCAAAGTCTTAAGAATCATGACTTACTCACATGGATACCTAAATCCCTTATGGTACACATACAGGCCGATGAATCCTATCTTGATACGCACTTGATTAACGAGTGCATCAGTCCATGCCCAACGAACATTTAGCGGTCAGACCATGAAAGATTTCTGACATATATGACATCAAAATGTGGAGGATCACACAAAATCAATGCTATCCTATAGTCAAAGGATCACATATGCTACTCGACTCGAGAAGATTCCTATTGGTAGTGGTGTGTACTTCCAACTATTAGGAATCATCTGTGAGTCATTTAGTATTCGCTCCAATGAATACCCAAATGTCTATACGAGCTTCCCTTGCTCATGGTAAATTGGGTTAAACCATTAGAACTCCAATTCCAATATACGACATGTGCTAGTCTTCTAGGTTATAGGAATTCGACCGTATTTCAAAACCAACGACTATGAATATTTACTTTAAGAATAGTTTATAATAGTAATATTATCCCAATGTCAGACAACCTAGTGTCCTATATTATCACAAGACTATTCTAAGGTGGATGTAATTCTTAGCATATTTATATATTGACCGGCTTAAACACACACGTATAACGCAAGCGCACGTATCGTTCAAGTAGTATAAAAATATCGATCCCACGAGGACTTAATTCCTACTGTTGTTATTAATTATTGAATCTATTTATTTACAGATATCTAATTATAAGGAGAAGAGAATTGATTGCTTTGATTGGTTGAATGTGGAATTGCTTAATAAAAATAAAATAAACAAAAGAAAATACTAAGGAAAATAAAATAAAAGACTCAAAGATCTAGGGTCGTGACTCCACACAATATTGTTAAAAGGATGAATTGATTCTCTTATTTATGTGTACTAATTCAGTTTGCTAACCTGGAACACGAAATTATGCAAAAGCCTCTTCCGATGGTCAGACGCAAATACCCAGTATAACCCAATTGAACCATATGTCTATGTCAACCACATTACCTGGATTCATTAAGTTTAAGTTCCAATTATGGCTACCCCCGCCCGACAGGTATATTCCTATCCTGTAAGGAAATCTATTAAATGGTTATCTATCCTCAAGGAATATCGTGAGCTATTGAATCTAAGGCTGAAACCTAAAATCCCTATGTCTAGTTCATTTTAGATTTACCCCATCAATCTTATTATAGCCAGTTAACAAGACGCATTAAGCTTAAGATTCAATAAACAAACTAAAGAACTACCCATAAAAAGAAAATCAATTATTAAGTGTGTGTATTGTGTTTCATCACTTCCCTAGAATAAAAATAAAATACTGGGGGTTGGGGATCCACTTTTACTATTTATAATTTAGATATCTCCCTTAACATAATACAGAAATTAAACATGATATTACCGCCCAGCCATAAAGGCGATATTCCTTATTAAGTCAAATTAAGTCTGACCAGCCATAAAGGCGGTAATAGTATTTGAACATAAACCAGCCATATAGGCGGTAATTACCTGTCACCTAAAGACCAGCCATATAGGCGGTGCCACATTATGTCAAATAAATAAAACCAGCCATTAAGGCGGTAATCTTTTATATTTTGAATTATAATTTCCATATTATATTTAAGGGAGATTAATCTAAATTAAAATAATAAAAGCTTCACCTTATCCCCAGCAGAAAATTAACTACAAAACATTAAAGAAAGGTAGAAGAAGAATTACTACTATTACTGAAAATTAAAATACATAAATTAAAAATTTTATTTATATATACAAAAATAGATGCTTCCTATAAAATCAGGGAGAATTTCCCAAGGAGAGCATGAAGAAATGAGCTTCTGAAGGCTTTCTTTTATAGGCAGATTCGGACCCAGAGTCGCGACGCTGGAAATGCACTAGCGTCGCGACGCTGGGTGCAGTAATAGGAGTCCACGCGTACGTTGACCACGCGGCTGTCGGCTGCAATAATTGAGATACGTGTCACGCTCTGGTTGACTGGCGATGCGGTCCAATGAAATCGTGCCACGTGTCAGCTTGTGATTGGGTAGAAATTCGGTCTAATAGAATGGTGACACGTGGCAAGCTCTTATTCGTCGGTTATTCGGTCCAATAGGAGGAGGACATGTGGCACGCGCTTAGGCTGGTCGAATAGGATGTTGACACGTGGCGGCCGGTGCACGTTAGCAGAATCGTTGTGATGGTGACACGTGTCAAGCGCACGTTAGCATGATCAGCGCACGTTAGCAAAGTTGACCAGTCAGATTTTGACACGTTGCTGACGGCGCACGTTAGCAGGTCCGGCGCATGCTGGGCGTCGTGACGCGAAAGGCTTCAGCGTCGCGACGCGCAAAAAGACCAAAATATTCCTGTTGACGCATTTTTGTTCGTTTTTGCCGAAATTGCCTCCAGTGCTTTCCAAACTTTATTTATCTGCAAAATAACAACAAAACACATCAAAACGTTCTTAAAACTCGAGAAACAATACAAACTATTAGGCTAAATGAGTGGGAATAAGTGATGTAATTACCACTCATCATATATCAATCTAATATGTATAATGACATTACCATCAAGGTTGAAATGAAAATGTAATTATTTTATTAATAAATAATAAAATATAATATACAATACATTATTCGAATTGGAGTTCCAAGCACCAACTCCAGCAGAAGGAACATATGGATTTAGTCACCCAAACGATCAAGGGCAAATATGAAGACCTCATAAATCCTTAAGGAAATTCTTTAACTTTGGAATCACTAGCATAATGCCATTCAAATATTGCGCACTAAAACTTAAACTTAGAATTACATTACCTACTTAGAAAAAAAATTATGCTGGCATGACTTTTAGAGATGGTCAAAATACTAGCCACTCATTTGACTCCCTTCCAAAATTAAGGCTGAGATGACACCAAGTTAAGAAGATGACGCAAATGAAAAAGAAGAGGAAAATAGAAAAGAATAAAAAAAATGAGAGAGTGAAAAAAGAAAAAGAAAATGGTGAATCTCGAAAACTACTATATTGTTTGAGTTGTTTAGTAACCTGAAGTATCATGAACCCCACGAGTACTTTTACGTCAAACGACAACTCAAATAATGAGTATGCAAATCAACTTGAGTTCGTGAAATTGTTAAGTTACTAGGTGCTCGTATCATAAATATGAAGTCTTTGAGTCAAAAAATAATTTAACGACTTAAGGAAGTTATAGATAAAGATAAACACTCCATAAAATAAACTAGAAAAATTCTAAAATCTTTTTGATCTTGAACTAGGTGTTAGCTTATATAGGCAAAGGAAATGATAAATGAACTAAAGTGTCAGCCCTAATCAACACTTAGTGCCAATATAAATCAATCCAGAATTGCACGCGGTTCTTTATGTAGGGATCACACACATACATGGATAAGCATTCGAAAGGTGAAACCTTAGTTGGAGTTGAATTTTGAATTTAGACAATGCTCATACTTTGAAAAGAGTTGGGATTTCGAGAAGAAACATTTTGAGAACATACGGAGAATTACTGCGTGATAAAAAGAATTTCGAAAGAAAAATTGACGATTTGATAACCTCGAGGGACATCGTGGAAAAAAGACGAGATGGAACCTGATAATATCTCCATGGAAAAGTATCGTAACTCATACAAGCTGATGAATGGGCAGACAACTGAAGATAATTTCCACACATGCATACATATAGATAACCTTTCTTTTTCAAGAAATTGAACAAACAGAGGCATGAGGTATGGTGCTAGAGCCTCCAAGAAATGGAGCTAGATACATAATAATTTGTTACATACAAGAGTTGAAGCCTCCAAGACACAAAGCATCTGATAGTCAGAAGGTCGAGACATGGGGGCAAAGCCCGCCTAAAAGATAATGCTAGTGGCGAGGCCTGCCTAAAAGAGAAAGATGGAGGCGAGGCCCGCCTAAAAGAGAATGCCAGGGGCAAAGACCGCTAGATATGATAGCTAGGGGTGACTCCCGTCGTTCATTTAAGCTTTAGAACTCCGACCAAAGATGAAGAAAAGATAGATAAGAATACCATGAGATATTGGAACAAGATGTCACAAATAATGATACGTGTATTCCCTGTTATGCTTAGTTGTGGTTTCATTGTTATTGTTCTGTTTTACAATCTTTTTATTTATTATTATCATTACTTCATATTTATTTCGTAATTACTGTTGTCCATATATGTTTTTGTACTGTTCATGTTTCTGTTTCATGATGCACATACGACCAGACTTAGACTAAGTCCAGCATGACATATTTACATGAAAAATATCCAGCCAGGTCGGTGAGATACTAATATGTTATGTTTGATTATTACCTTACTTTTGTTTAATACTATTATGCCATTACTACTTAAAAATGTATGATTCTGCGCATTTATCTCTGTGAATTACATTCGTCCAGACTCAACACATGTCTGCTATGAAAAAATGTATGGTTGGGCTTCAAATCCGATCTGCTTAGTTTGTATTTTATTATTACTTTAATAATTTCTGAACATTTGTAACTCTTTATTTTGCTTCCTTATCACATTTATTGTTAATTGATTATGCCATTATATGCTTTAAAATGTTATTTCATGATGTTGCATTATAAGACATGTCATTACCCCACTTCACTATTACAGTCGGCCCAATTGAAAGAAAAAAAACCTAGAAATCTCTACATAATTCATGCTAACTCACGAAATAAAAAGAAACAAAAACAATAAAAAAACATCTCATTTTTTCTAGTGTGGCCGAGTGTGAGGGAGAGTAAAGAGAGTGTCAACAAGTTTTATGAAGTCATTGAGAATGTGTAACACATTTTGAAGAGGTAAGAAAGTGTTGGACAATTATGACCCATATCATCACTATTTGTACTGAACATGGAGTTGTTGTACAAATTAAATATGTGACAAAGGAAATCGCTCTTTTATCATTTGTAATTGGATTACCTGGATATATAAATGATAAATGTCCATATGATTAGTACCAGATTAATAAGATATGAGACAATATTATTCCATGTAAGGTTTTATCATTAAATATCCCTAGTCGTAGTATTATCGAGATTGGACATCGATAATGTGGAATAGGCTTGTATTACAGTTGTGCGTGTTATGGAAGTGTAACGACATAGTTCTAATATATTTGGGTATTGGATACTTATGCAAGTGTAATATGAGGTTCTTTTTATCGATGGTACGGAAATAAAATTCGCTCTGGATAGACCCATCAGAGTCTCATTGGTAGTATGACTATGTGTCTATGGGAATCCGAATCAGGGTAGGTGTATTTGGTCTTAACCTGAGACTTGCACCGCTAATACTTGCGACAATCAATATACTTTGGTTGCGGTCATCCAGGGCTCCTAGCTGGGTATATTGAGAATCGTAGTGTGTTGGGTGTGATGTCAAGACAGAAGTATAACTTCAGTCATATGGAGATGATGCTCACGCAGGGATACAGAACTGGTACTTTAAAGTTCTATAGCCATCGGGAAAGTATGACTAGGTCATGACTTTCCGATAATAAAGAGACTAGTTGCTAGTGATCCAATTTATGCTTTGTACGGGGCAGACACAACTCCAGCCCCAGGTCTAGCATGTGACATCCGATACTGGATCGTAATATGCAATACTATGTATACAATGCCTGATATAGATTATATATTCCTTAAAAGAATATTTCTGAAGAATTGGGTAGGCACGGTGCTTTGCTAGAAGCGAACCATTTCTTGTAAATCGGTAAGAACGTGGTACCAGGTACGCACGTATTCAGATAGTCCGATGACCGTATTTACTACCAACATATCTATGAATCTCTTGGGTCGCCTCCCAAAGATTCACCGATGAAATTTGACTCGAACAAAATTAATCTGGGATTAATTATGAGAGAGAGAAAATTAATCTTGGATTAATTATGGCAAGAATTAATCTGGGATTAATTCGATTATAAGAGAGAACGTGATTAATTTGGAATTAATTGGCAAAGTAAATTTAATAGTTAAATTGGATTTTACTATTTAATTTATCTAATTGGGGTAAAATAATAAATTGGATATATTAAATGAAATCGGATTTCAGAGCGGAATTAAAATTGGATTTTAATTCGGGCAAATGAATTAATTTAGAATTAATTCGCAAGCGACTTTCGTAATAATTTTGCTAGGCATTATTATTTAATTAAATTGGATTTAATTACGTCGCAACGGAAAATTCATTTAATCAGATTAAACGAACACGGGCCCGAGTGAAGTTGCGTGTTAAGTTAGCCGACTTAAATTCGGAATTTAAAAGTGGTGGGACCCACTTCACTTACATAATTGTTTGACTAATCATGGAAGTGGTTAGGCTTGGTTTTGGATTTGATTTGTTGAAAGATAAGCTTGACTTCGCTTTTAAAACACTCAAGCCAAAACCAACACTCAACCTTAATATAAAAGACTTGTTGACTTTCGAATTTAACATACTTTTCACTATTCACAGCAAGCTCTCTCTTCTCCCTCAAAATGCCGAGCTCCCTCACTTCTTCTTCTTGAGTTTTATTGCAAAATTCATCTATGCTAGCACATTAAGGAGTCGAATAATGTGATAGGGAGACTCACCCAAGTGTTGGAAACACTCCAGGAAAGCTTGGAGCTTCTTTACATCTTTGGAACTTTTCGAAATCTCCTCAACCAATGAATGTGAGTATTCCACAACTCTCTTGTTTTATTTGCATAATAATCACGCTTAGAGATCCTGTGGCATGTCTAGGACACTTACAATGGTATCAGAGCGAGATCTAAGCTTGATTTGGATTTTGGGTTCTTAGACTTTAATTTTGGATTTTTTTGGCTTGGAGCTTGATTTGCCTAAATTGATGGTTGGGTTATGTTTTATATGATGTTTAATTAGATTTATGCATCATTGATTTTGTGTAAAATTGATTAAATTAATTTTCCTTAAAATCTATACCATGGCTGAATATACCCTAGATGAACTCATGGTGGAATTTTGGAAATTTGACAATTGGATGTGTTAAATGGCATGATAGAAATATTGAATATTGATTTAAATTGGATGAAATCAAATGGAAGTTTTTTTATTGCTATTGCTGTGAGTTATGCATGTTATTGGAGGATTGATTTTTCTTCAATTTTGTTGTGGACATGAATTGAAAGTTAGGCATATTAATTGGATTAAATTGATGTTTTGGAAACATTAGGTTAATTAATTATTTATGGTAATTACACTTTAATTGAATTAATATATAATTTGGAATGATGTATTAATTTAATTTGTTTTATTTGGGCTAATGGACTTGGTTGGGCCAAATTTTGGTCTTGGATCATATTTGGGCCTAAACCATTTCCATAAAGTCCAAAATATGACATTGGGCCTTTAATAATTTAATTGGGTCTAATGGGCCTAAATTGATTTTATGGCATATGGTGATTCCTACTTGGGCCTTGGCATCTTGGGTTTAATCCATAATGGCCAAAGCCCATGCCTAAAGAATTAATTGAAAGCCAATTGGACTTTAATTGAATAGTATTGGATGCTAATTGGGCCTTTGAGACCCAATTCGATTGGATTTGGAATCCAAGTCTAAAAGGCACTATTAAAAGTGTAATCATTTAATTTGGAATTAAATATGAATTAGTATTGAATACAAATTAAATTGGATTTAAAATTATAGTTTGATATAATTCAAGAATACTTACTTTGAGTATTTATTCTTAAATGAGTTGGACTCGCGCAAATCAAATCGTTGTTTGAACATTGGATGGTCATTAATCAAAGATTAATTATTTGGATTAGATTGATTGATAACATGCTTTCTGTGAATACTTGGATGTCTTGAATGAATAATATATATCGGATGGATATTAAAAGAGTGAGGGCAATTTTGAAATTTGTTGTAATAAATTTAGAATTTATTAAATTGGACCTGCGAGTCCAGCCTATTACCTCTTTTCTCATTGTATTTCTCTTCTCACCAATTCCCCTCAATGTAAATGAGGTTTCTTTAGAAGTATTATGTAATTGGGTAGAAGTATGAATAGTGCTAGCGGGATAGAGGAAATAGAGAGATTTGTTCTAGGAACAATTTATTGTATATCCATCTGCATATCATTATTAATTTTATTTCACGCCTTATTATGCTTTTAAAATGCATGCTTAAGGGTGTATGATGAAACCTAATTAAAGATAATAAATTGGTTACCAATTTACGCAAAAAAAAACCCTCAAACAATATTAAGCGTTTTTCCTTCCATTGAGTGGTTCTCTCTCAAGATCCAAGATTGGCATTGGTTTGTTGGCCAAAGTCAAGACATTTGTCCATCACGGATGTGTTTGAACCGCGTAAGCTTTATTCCATATCGTATGTCTTGGGCAGTTGTGACTTGTTGGCCAAATTCAATGTCACTTCTTGTTCATCGACTTCGATTACAAAGCTTTCCACCGTCAATGGGTCGCGCTTAACTAGAATCATTAAGCTTGTTGAGCTAAAACCATGACTTAGTTGATTTAGAGGAAAAATGTTAGGAAATATATTGGATATATTGGATATATTTTTCGGACTTGGAGGTCCACCTACTGGATCTAGGAATTGGATGAGACCCAATTAATCTTCGAGATCTACCTAGTTAAGTTTCATACAGCTTGTTGGACAAAGTCAAGGTTGTGTGCTATTTAACGGGATCCTAGCCCACTAGGAAACTAGGTTTTCTGAGTACTCCACAGAGGATTAGAGGCTCGCCGAAAAATAGTGGGAGACAAGTATTAAATTTGCAATTTCGTTTAGATACTTGCCAATATGCGCTCATTTTATTTTTTGTCATTAATTTATATATATTAGTTGGACTAATATTCAATTGTTGTTTTAATTAAACAGTTGGACTGTATTCAAACTACTTCATTTGTAATTGGTTATATAGTTAGATTATAGTAATCAATACATTTGAAAGTAACCAATCAAATAGTAGTTAATTATATAGTTAAACTATGGTAATCATTACATTATATTGTACCTGAAATCGTTGATTGGATAATTGGACTATAGCAATCAAGATGACTTGAAAGATTAAGGACATAATCCTGGGTGAAAATGTCTTTAACGGCTTTAATTTTCAGATTGGGAAAAGAATCTCAGGATAGTCCTGGGAGTTGAGAAGTTACTCTATTTGATATAGAACCTCTCGGGCCTGCGCCCGGAGTTGAGCAAATAGTGGAGCATGAGCTTTGGAAGACTCATAACTTTAGTGCTCAATATGTTATGCGTGCTACAATGACTCTTTAATTTCTTCGTCAGAACTAAGGATTAGATCTTTATACCATGATGTTAAAATTAAAGGATCTTCATAGATCTATTCTTAGATCTTAGAAGTACGAATTGCAAAAGAAACTCTTTCGATCGCGTATGTCAGAGGGTACATCTGTCGAACACTAGGTGTCGCAGATGATTACTGATATCGAACATCTAGGTTAGCTAGGCATTACCTATGAGGCCGAGACTTCCATAGATTTGATCTTACAGTCTCTGCCCGAAAGCTGGGGCATGTTCATGATGAACCAAGAGAGAACTCTTGGAGAGTTAAGTCTATACTCAAGAAGGCAGAGCCAGAGCTTCTAAAAGGGAAAGTAGCGCAAAATGCATCTTACTTCGACATTCCAGAAGCCCAAGGCTTGGCTGAAGACTTCTGGGGATGTGAGAAAAATGGGCAAGGCATGAATCATCACAGTCTTCTGGGAAGACAAAGGACATATCCCAAGATGTCTGCCTAAACTGTGGCAAACGGGGTCACTAGAAGTGTGACTGCCATATGGACAAGGCAAACATGAAGGAAAGTGAAGGTGGGGCAAGGCTCCGGCTTCAGGTATGTTTGTTATAAACTTGTCCACTACCAGTTTTAAAATTGTATTTTGATACTGGATGTGGAAATACATATGTACTGATGTGCATGATCTGCTGATTAGAAGGAGACTGGCTTAAGATGAGATCGACCTACAAGTGAGAAACATGACGAGAATCTCTTTTTTGGCTGTTGTAGAAACCTAAGTTTTGGAATTACCCTTGGGCATGTACTTAAATTAGGAAACTGTTATAATGTACCTAGTTTGACTAGAAACATTATCTCTGTATCTAGTTAACCCATTGGGGTATACCTTTATGTTCCAGAACACTGGGTGTTTGTTTATAAAGATGATATTGAGATATACACATTAGATGTGAATAACAGTCTTTATATTTTGAATATAAATGAATCTCAAATATATAACATGACAAACAAAATGCTCAAACTGGTAAATCAGATGAGACTTATTTGTGGCATTGTTGTCTGGGACACATTAACAAGACTTGTATATCCATATTTTCGAAGAGTGGATACTAGGATGGATTTGATCCTAATTCAAACAATGTCTACGAATCTTGTTTTTTAGGCAAAGTGCCTACAACACCTTTTACATGGTAAAGGTGGACGTGCCATCGATTTGTTAGCCCTCGTTCATAGTGACGTAAGTGGGCCCATATTTAGCTAGGCTAGAAGTGGATATGAATACTCCGTAACCTTTATGGATGTGGCATCGCATTATGGTTATGTGTACCTTATGAAACACAAGTCAGAAACCTTTGAGTAATCCAAAGAGTATCGACACGAAGTATAAAAATAGACTGGCAAAGTATTAATACATTGCGGTAGGACCGTGGAAAAGAATACTTAAGCAATAAGTTTCAAGATTACTTGAAAGAGTATGGTATTCTTCCACAGTGGACTCCTCCCGGAACACCTCAATTTGAAAATGTGACTGAACGGAGAAACCGAACTTAGTTGGACATGGTAAGGTTAATGATGAGTCGCTCTGAGCTACCAATTTCCTTCTAAGGATACGCATTAAACAGTGCAACACTTATTTTGAATAAGGTTCCATGAAAATCTGTTAGACAGACTTCATATTAGATATGAACAGGAAAGAAATCGGGTTTCTCATTCCTGAAGATTTGGGAATACTGGGCATACTTTAAACGTTTGGATGATACCAAACTAGAACCTAAATCGGATAAGTGCCTATTTGTAGGTTATCCTAGGGAAACCAAAGTATAATAATTATACAACTCACAAGAGAACAATGTATTTGTTGTTCTCCATGTGGTTTTCCTCGAAAAGGAATTCCTATATGCAGTGGTAAGTGTGAGGAAAGTAAAACTCGATGAAAATCAGAATAATACTGTTCCTGGCACCAATCCCTTATGGAACATGAACAGTTTATCAGGGATGAAACTGTACCACAATCTTTGAATACACAAGAACCGCGTATGTCAGAGAGAGTCAGAAAATAACCTGGGAGGTATGGGTTTCTGATCTCACCTCATGTAGATATTAATCTTATTGAGGAAGATGGACCGACTACGTATGAGGAAACGATACAAGGTATTGACTCCTTTTATGGCAAAGTCCCATGAAGTCTGAAATGGATTCCATTTATACGAACCATGTTTGGATACTAGTTGATGCACCAGAAGGCGTTAAAACTTATTGGTTGCAAATGGTCTTTAAAGAAGACAAACATGGATGGCAACATACAAATGTACGCAGCTAGGCTTGTACAGAAAGGGTATCGTCAACGACATAGTGTCGACTACGATGAAACTTTTTCACCTATTGCCATGTTTAAATCCATTCGGATTATGATTGCTAATGCTGTATATTTCGATTATGAAATATGGCAACTAAACGCCAAAACTGCTTTCCTTAACGGAAACCTTTTGGAGGATATTTGTATGCAACATCTTGATAGTTTTGTCGTGCCAAAACATGCAAACAAGGCTTGCAAGTTAAATCGATCCATTTATGGACTGAAGCAAGCATTACGTTCTTGGAACCAACATTTTGATGTAATCATAATGGTATATGATTCAATTCAAAACGAAGATGATTCTTGTGTATATAAGAGGGTTAGTGGGAGTGCACTGACAATTATTGTCCTAAATATTGATGATGCATTGCTTCTCGGTAATGACATTCCCATACTATAATCGGTGAAAGCTTGGCTTTCATAAAATTCTCCATGAAAAAACTGGGAGAAACAGGCTTTATTCTAGGAATAAAGATCTACTGGGATAAATCTAGAAAGCTGCTGACACTCTCCCAGATTTCGTACGTTTTGATATGTACGCAACCTGATGTCTCATATGTTTTGAGCATATGCAGTCACAATCAGGCCCAATCCAGGTGATGGTCACTGGATTGAAGTAAAGAACATCCTTGAGTATCTTGGATGAACTAAAAATGCTTTCTGAGAATATAGGGAAGGAGAACTTGAGGTGACTAGGTTCACCGCTGCAAGTTTCTAAACCGATAAAGACGACTGTAAGTCGCAATAAGGGTATATATTTAGTTTGAATAAAGGAACAGTACGCTGGAAATTTTCCAAGCAAGATACTGTTGCAAATTAAACAATAAAAGCAGAATAATGCTGCAGCTGAGGCAGCAAAAGAAGCATTTTGGATCTATATAATCCTAATTGGATTAAGAGTAGTTTTGTTAGCAGCTGAGCTAGGCTACAACATAGGCTAAACAATCGCGGTCTCATCAACGATCCAAGTATGTACTTCGACTAATTCATTTGATTCGTGAGATCATACATTGTGGTGATGTGATGATCGAATAAATTGCATCAGATGATAACCTTGCAAATCCGCTGACGAAAGTTATTTCTCAGCAGAAGTTTGAGCGAGCCGTTCATAGTTCAG
This sequence comes from Zanthoxylum bungeanum, assembly GCA_019454045.1. Lineage (NCBI taxonomy): Eukaryota > Viridiplantae > Streptophyta > Magnoliopsida > Sapindales > Rutaceae > Zanthoxylum > Zanthoxylum bungeanum. Next base: position 114,922 of record SKCR01039118.1, on the reverse strand, counting down.
GTGTTGGACATTTGAGTGATTGGCTATAGGCCAAGTGGGAGATTTTTGGACAATTATGACCCATAACATCACTATTTGTACAGAACATGGAGTTGTTGTACAAATTAACTACGTGACAAAGGAAATTACTCTTTTATCATTTGTAATTGGATTACCTGGATATATAAATGATAAAAGTCCATATGATTAGTACCATATTAATAAGATATGAGACAGTATTAATCCATGTAAGGTTTAATCATTTAATATCCTTAGTCGTAGTATTATCGAGACTGGACATCAATAATGTGAAATAGGCTAGTATTACACTTGTGCGTGTTATGGAAGCGTAACGACATAGTTCTCATATATTTGGGTATTGGATACTAATGCAAGTGTAATATGAGGTTCTTTTTACCGATGGTACGGAAACATCTTCGCTCTGGATAGACCCATCGGAGTCCCATTGGTAGTATGACTATGTGTCTATGGGAATCCGAATCAGGGTAGGTGTATTTGGTCTTAACCTGAGACTTGCATCGCTAATACTTGCGACAATCATTATACTTTGGTTTTGGTCATTCGGGGCTTTGACAGGTTCTGTGTACGCCTCTTCTGGGTATACTGAGAATCGTAGTGTATTGGGTGTGATGTCAAGATGGAAGTATCACTTCAGTCATATGGAGATGATGATCACGCAGAGATACAAAACTGATACTCTAAAGTGCTATAGCCATCGGGAAAGTATGACTAGGTCATGACTTTCCGATCATAAAGAGATTAGTTGCTAGTGATTCGATTTATGCTTCGTACGAGGCAGACACAACTCCAGCCCCAGGCCTAGCATGTGACATCCGATACTGGATCGTAATACGTAATACTATGTATACTACTTCTGATATAGATTATATATTCCTTAAAAGAATATTTCTGAAGAATTGGATATGCACGGTGCTTTGCTAGAAGCCAACCATTTCTTATAAATCGGTAAGAACGTGGTACCAGGTACGCACGTATTCAGATAGTCCGATGACCGTATTTACTGCCAACATATCCATGAATCTCTTGGGTCACCTCCCAAAGATTCACCGATAACAATTGACTCGAACATAATTAATCTAGGATTAATTATGAGAGAGAGAAAATTAATCTAGGATTAATTACGGCAAGAATTAATCTGGGATTAATTCGATTAGAATTGAGAACGCGATTAATTTGCAATTAATTGGCAAAGTAAATTTATAGTTAAATTGGATTTTACTATTTAATTGATTTAATTGGGCTAAAATAATATATTGGATATATTAAATGAAATTGGATTTCAGAGCGGAATTAAAATTGGATTTTAATTCGGGTAAACTAATTAATTTAGAATTAATTCGCAAGCGACTTTCGTAATAATTTTGCTACACATTATTATTTAATTAAATTGGATTTAATTATGTCGCAACGGAAAATTCGTTTAATCGGATTAAACGAACCCAGGCCCGAACGAAGTTGCGTGTTAAGTTAGCCGACTTAAATTCGGGATTTAAAAATGGTGGGACCCACTTCACTTACATTATTCGTTTGACTAATGATGGAAGTGGTTAGGCTTGGTTTTGGATTTGATTTGTTGAAAGATAAGATTGACTTCGCTTTTAAAACACTCAAGCCAAAACCAACACTCAACCTTAATATAAAAGACTTATTGACTTTGGAATTTAACATACTTTTCACTATTCACAGCAAGCTCTCTCTTCTCCCTCAAAATGTCGAGCTTCCTCTCTTCTTCTTCTTGAGTTTTGTTGCAAAATTCATCTATGCTAGCACATTAAGGAGTCGAATAAGGTGATAGGGAGACTCACCCAAGTGTTGGAAACACTCAAGGAAAGCTTGGACCTTCTTTACATCCTTGGAAATTTTCGAAATCTCCTCAACCAATCAATGTGAGTATTCCGCTACTCTCTTGTTTTATTTGCACAATAATCACGCTTAGAGATCCCGTGGCATGTTTAGGACACTTACAGAAAGTTCACTTAAGGCCTATATGTTTACTGTCAAGTGTATTAATGTTTATATGTTGAAGATTACAGTAAATGAGTGTTATGTGTTGGACGATTATGGCCCATAGCATCATTATTTGTACAGATCATGGTGTTGTTGTAAAAATTAACTATGTGACAAAGTAAATTGATTGTAGCAAGTATTAGTGGTGCAAGTCTCAGGTTAAGACCAAATACATCTACCCTGATTCGGACTTCCATAGACACATAGTCATACTACCAATGGAATTCTGAGGGGTCTATCCAGAGCGAAGCTGTTTGCGTACCATCGGTAAACACAACCTCCTATTACACTTGCATGAGTATCCTATACCCAAATATATGAGAACTATGCCGTTATACTCCCATAACAAGCACAAGTACAATACTAGTCTATTCTGCATTATCGATGTCCAGTCTCGATAATACTACGACTAGGGAAATTTAATGATTAAACCTTCATAGATTGATATTGTCTCATATCTTATCAATCCGGAACTAATCATATGGAACTTTTAACATTTATACATCTTGATAATTTAATTACAAATGATATAAAGGGCAATTTCCTTTGTCACATAGTTAATTTGTACAACAACACCATGATCTGTACAAATAGTGATGCTATGGGCCATAATCGTCCAACAATCTCCCACTTGGCCTATAGCCAATCACTCAAGTGTCCTACACCCGAACTATGTACGGTTCGCTCAAACTTCTGCTGAGGAAATACTTTCGTCAGCAGATTTGCATGATTATTATCTGATGCGATTTATTCGATCATCACATCGCCACAATGTATGATCCGAACGAATCAGATGAATATTTGAAGTATATATCTGGATCGTTGATAAGACCATTAATTTTTTAGCATGTGTGGTAGCCTAGCTCAGCTGCTAACAGAACTACTCATAATCTGATTAGGATTATTATCGACCCAAAAAGGCTTCTATTGCTGCCTCAATTGCAGCAATAACCCGCTTTTGTTGTTTATTCAGTAACAGTAGCAGTGATCCCAGTCACTTCAAGTTCTCCTTCTCCATAGTATAAGATAGCATCCTTAGTTCATCTAAGATACTAAAGGATGTTCTTAACATCAATCCAGTGACTATCACTTGGATTGGCCTGATTGTGACCCCATATGCTCAAAGCGTATGAGACACCGGGTCGCGTACATTTGTCAAAGTACGAGTTATCGCAGAGTACTAACAACCTTTAGATCTATCCCAGTAGATCTTTATTCATAGAATAAAGGTTGTTTCTCCCAATAATTCTACGGAGATTTTTTCATGAAATCCAAGCTTTCACCGATTGTATTATGGGAATATCATTTCCAAGAAATGATATGTCATCATTACTTAGGACATCAATGTCAGTGCGCTCCTACTAATCTCCTTATATACACAATAATCATTTTCGTTTTGAATTAAATCATATACCATTATGATTACATCAAAACGATAATTCCAAGAACGCAATGTTTGCTTCAATCCATCCATAGATCGAGTTAACTTGCAAACCTTGTTTGCTCGTTTTGGTACGACAAAACCGTCAGGATGTTATAAACATCCTCCAAAAGGTTTCCGTTAAGGAAAGCGGTTTTGGCATTCAGCTGCCATATTTCATTAATGAAACATGCAGCATTAGCAAGCATTGTCCAAATGGATTTAACAATGGCAACGAGTAAAAGGTTTCGTCGTAATCGACACAATGTTGATAACGATACATTTTCGCTACAAGCCTAGCTTAGTACGTTGGTATGTAGCCTTTCATGTATGTCTTCCTTGAAGACTTATATAGTACCAATAGGCACAATGCCTTCTGGTACAACAACCAATGTCTAAACTCGGTTGGTATACATGGAATCCATTTCGGACTTCATGGCACTTTGCCATGATAGGGAGTCGATACCTTGTATCACTTCCTCATACGTAGTCAGTTTGTGTTCCTCAATAAGATTGACATCTTTATGAGGTGAGATCAGAAACCCATACCTCCCATGTTATTTTCTGACTCTCTCCGACTTACGTGGTTCTTGTGTATTCGAAGATTATGTTGGGTTTCTACGGTCTAACCGGGATCGTTTTAAGTAAAGAAACAACATGTGAATACATCAAGGAAGTTGCAGAATACTTACAATGATCGGTTGAGGCGATGCGAGGAACTACAAAAAATTTTTATGCCCTTTGAACTCTCGGCAGTGGTAGTTTTTCTTCCTCCAAGAATTTCGGTCATGGTGGTCCATAAAGCTCCAAGCTTTGATAATGATTCCATGCTCACGGGTGCGGTTCCCTATCACCTTCGCAAGACTCCGTAAGTGTGCTAGCACTAGGTAATTTTTGCCACAAAAATCACCTAGCTTCTCCTCTTCATTCTCGGCAGAAACCAGAAAAATTGGAAGAAGAAATGCCCCTTGGGCGTGAGTAAGAGAAGAGGAAAGAGAGAGGAAAAATGTTAAGTGTTTTTTGTTTTTAGATTTCAAAAATCTAATACACAAATCCATTTTCCAAAAGTCAAAGCATTAAAGCTTTTCCAACTACCACCATCAATCACAATGACAAGTTGTCATATCACTCAAAGTGACTAGACATCACATCAATTGATTGACTAGTGATTTGATGCTTGATGTGACTTGTGGGCCGTACTTAAATTCGCAATGCGAGTGCGCCCGCAAACACTCCCGGGCTCGGGTTCGCTAATTCCAAATTACGAATTTTCCGTTGCGACGTAATTAAATAATTATGCCTAGTAAAATTACTATTCATGTCACCAACGAATTAATTCTAAATTAACTCGTTTGCCCGAATTAAAATCTAATTTCAATTCCGCGTCGAAATCCAATTTCGTATAATATATCAAATATATTATTTTATTGATTAATTCAAAATTAATCGTTCTCTCTCTTTTAATTATGATATTTTATCCCAGATAAAATATCTCCGTAATTAATCCCAGATTAATTTTATCTCATCATTAATTAATCCCAGATTAATAAAGTGCGAGTCATACGTCATCGGTGAATCTTCGGGAAGCGACCCATGAGATCCCCGGATATGTTGGCAGTAAATATAGTCGTCGGACTATCCGAACACGTAAGTACCTAGTACTACGTTTTTACAGATTTACAAGACAAGGTTGGCTTCTAGCAAAGCGCCATGCCTACCCAATTCTCCAGAAATATCCTTACAGGAATATGTGATCTATATCAGGCGTAATATATGTAGTATTGCATATTTCGATCTAGTATCAGATGTCACGTGCAAGGCCTGAGGCTGGAAATGTGTCTGCCCCGTACGAAGCACATATTGGATCTCTGGTAACTAGTCTATATAATCGGATAAATATTACCTAGTCATAATATCATGATAGCTGCAACATATAAGAGAACGAGTTCCGTATCCTACGTGATCATCATCTCCACTATGACTGGAGTGATACTTCCATCTCGACATCACAACCAATACACTACGATTCTCAATATACCCATAAGAGGCTTACACATAACCTGTTAAAGCCCTGAACGACCAAAACCAAATTATATTGATTATCGCAAGTATTAGCGGTGCAAGTCTCAAGTTAAGACCAAATACACCTACCCTGATTCGGACTTCCATAGACACATAGTCATACTACCAATGGAATTCCGAGGGGTCTATCCAGAGCGAAGCTGTTTTCCGTACCATCGGTAAAACACAACCTCCTATTACAGTTGCATGAGTATCCTATACCCAAATATATGAGAACTATGTCGTTATGCCCTCATAACGCGCACAAGTGTAATACTAGTCTTTTCCGCATTATCGATGTCCAATCTCGATAATACTCTGACTAGGGATATTTAATGATTAAACCTTCGTGGATTGATACTGTCTCATATCATCTCAATCCAGGAACTAATAATGAGGACCTTCTTTCATTTATACATCTTGGTAATCTAATTACAAATGATAGAAGAGCAATTTCCTTTGTCACATAGTTAATTTGTACAACAACACCATGGTCTGTACAAATAGTGACGCTATGGGTCATAACTGTCCAACAGATTATAGGTATAGTTTCATCCTGGATGAACTATTTGTGTTCCATTAAGGAATCAGTGCCTGGAACAGTATTACTCATATTTTCATCGAGTTTTACTTTCCTCCCACTTACCACTGCATGTAGGTATTCCTTTTAGGAAAAACCGCATGGTGAGCAACAATTACGTTGTTCTCTAGTGAGTTGTATAAGTACTATACTTTGGTTTCCCTAGGATAACCCAAAATTAGGCACTTATCCGATTTGGGTTCTAGTTTGGTATCATCCAAACATATGCCCAGCATTCCCAAATCTCCAGGAATGAGAAAACCCAATTTCTTTCCTATTCATATCTAATATGAAGTCTGTCAAACAGATTTTTCATGGAACCTTATTCAAAATAAGTTTTGCACTGTTTAAAGCTTATCCGTTGAAGGAAATGGTAGCTCAGAGCAACTCATGATTAACCTTATCATGTCCAACAAAATTCGGTTTCTCAGTTCGGACACACTGTCAAATTGACGTGTTCCGGGAGGAGTCCACATTGAAAGAATATTATACTCTTTCAAATATATGAGAAACATATTGCTTAAGTATTTTCATCATGGTCTAACCGTGATGGTTTAATACTTTAGCCGACCTGTTTGTTTACTTCGTGTCGAAACTCTTTGATTTCATCAAAAGTTTCCGATCCGTGTTTCAAAATAAACCCATAACCATAACGCGATGCCACATTCGTAAAGGTCACGAAACATTCATATCCACATCTAGCCTAGCTAGATATGAGCCCACTTACATCACTATGAACGAGGGCTAACAGATCAGTGGCACTTGCACTTTTACCAAGTAAAAGGTGTTTTAGGCATCTTGCCTAATAAACTAGATTCGTAAACATTATTTGAATAGAATCAAATATGTCATAGTACCCACTCTTCAAAAGTGTGGATATACGAGTCTTGTTAATTGTGTCCCAGACAACGATGCCACATATAAGTCTCAACTGATTTACACAGTTTGAGCTATTTTTTTGTCATGTCATATGTATGAGATTTATTTATATTTAAAATATAAATACTATTATACACATCTAATGTGTTTATCTCAATATCATCTTTATAAATTAAAACACTTTAGTGTTCTAGAATATAAGGGTACATCCGCAACGGATTATACTCTGATATAGAGATAATGTTTCTACTCAAACTAGTTACATTTTAACAGTTTCCTAATTTAAGTACACACCCAAAGGGTAGTTCCTAGACTTAGGTGTCTACGGTCAAAACAACGACTCTCGTCTCGTTTCCGATTCGTAGATCAATCTTATCTGAAGTCAGTATCCTGCTTGTCAGCAGATTTTGCACATCAGTATATATTTATGTACCACACTCAGTATCTAAAATCCAATTTTAATACTAGTAGTGAACATGTTGATGACAAATATATTTAAAGTCGGAGCCTTGCACCGTCTTCAATTCTTTCATGTTTGCCTTGTCCATACGGCAGTCACGCTTCTAGTGACCCCGTTTGCCACAGTTTAGGCAGACATCTTGGGATATGTCCTTTATCTTCCCAGAAGATTATAATGACTTTGCCTTTGCCCCTTTTTCACACCCCAGAAGCCTTTGGCCAAGCCTTGGCCTTCTAGAATATCGAAATAAGGTGCGTCTTGCGCTTCTTGCCATATTGCAAATTCTGGCTTTGTTTCCTTGAGCATAGCCATTAACTCTCCAAGAGTTTTCTATTGCAATTTATACTTCTAAAATCTAAAGAATAGATCTATGAAGATCCTTCAATTTCATTATCATACTATAAAGATCTAATCCTTAGTTTTGAATAAGAAATTAAGGAGTCTTTGCGGCAATCATAATGGATTAAGCACTAAAGTTATCATCACATGAGTATTCCAAATATCATGTTCTACCATTTGTTCAACTCCTGGCTTAGGCCCAAGATGTTACTCTATCAAATAGAATAACTTCTCAGTTTTCAGGACTATCCTGAAGTTTTATTCCCAATTTGAAAATTAAAGCCGTTTGAAACATTTTCACCCAGGATTATGTTTTAAACACTAATCTTACAATTATCTTGATTCTAATAGTCCAATTATTTAATCAACGATTTTAGGTACTTATTTAATATAATGATTACTATAGTCCAACTATATAATCAACTATTATTTAATTGGTTAAATTCAATTATATTGATTATTATAATCCAATTATAAAATCAACTATTAATTGAAATAGTTAATTAAAATATATTGATTACTATAATCCAATTATATAATCAACTATAATTGAAATAGTTTGAATACAGTCTAACTGTTTATTTAAAACAACATTAAATATTATTCCAACTAATATATAATTTATTTGACGAAATATTGAAATGAGCGCGTATGGCAAGTAACTAAATGAATATTGCAAATTTAATACTTGCCTCCCACTATTTTTCGGCGAGCTTCTAACCTTTTGTGGAGTACTCGGGAAACCTTGTTTCCTAGTGGGCTAGGATCCCGTTAAATAACACACAATCTTGACTTTGGCCAACAAATTGTATGATAATTAGCTAGGTAGATCTCTAAGATCAATTGGATCTCATCCAATTCCTAGTTCCAGTAGGTGGACATCCAAGTCCGAAACATATATCTTATATATGCCAACATATCCAATATATTGCCTAACCTTTTTCCTCTGAATCAACTAAGCCTTGGCTTTGGCACAACAAACATAGTGATCTCAGTTAAGCGGAACCCATTGACTATGGAAAGCTTCGTAATCAATGTCGATGGACAAGAAGTGATCTTGACTTTGGCCAACAAATCACAACTTAGACAAGACACCAATATGGAACAAAGCCTTCATGATTCAAACACATCCGCGACGGACAAAGGTCTTGACTTCGGCCAACAAACCAGTGCCACTCTTGGATCTTGAGTAAGAATCACTCAATGGAAGGAAAAACGCTTAATATGTTTTGAGGTTTTTTTCGCGTGTAATTGGCAACCAATTAATTATATTTTTTAAGGTCTCATCATCATACACCCTTAAACATGCATTCTAAACACATAATAAGGCACGTAAAAATAAATATAATAATGATATGCGGATGGATATTTAACACATTGTTCCTAGAACAAATCTCTCACTTTCCTCTCTCTCGCTAGCACAAGTATTACTTCTACCCGATTACATAACACTTCTAAAGAAACCTAATTTACATTGAGGGGAATAAGTGAGAAGAGAAATACAGAGAGTCAAGAGGTAATAGGCTGGACACGCAGGTCCAATTTTAATAAATTCTAAATTTATTACAACAATTTCCAGAATTGCCCTCACCCATCTAATATCCATCCGATATGCATTATTCATACATCGCATCCATGTATTCACACAAGCATGTTATCAATCAATCTAATCCAATTAATTAATCTGAATATTAATGACCATCCAATGTTCAAACAACGATTTGATTTTGCGCGAGTCAAACTCGTTTTGCGAATAAGTACTCAAAGTAAGAATTCTTGAATTATATTAAACTACAACATTAAATCCAATTTAATTTGTATTTAATACTAATTCATTATTTAATTCCAAATTAAATATTTGCCCTTTTTAAAGTACCTTTACGACTTAGATTCTAAATCTAATCATTACGGGTCTCAAAGCCCGATTAACATCCAATGTCAATTTAATTAAAATCCAATGGACTTTTAATTAATTTCTTAAGGCATGAACTTTTGGTCAATATGGGTCAAACCCAAATACCAAAGCCCATTTAAGGAATCACCCTTATTTGCCAAGAAACCAATTTAGGCCCATTAGGCCCAATTAAAATTAAAGGTCCATTAAGTCATAATTGGACTTTATGGATATGGTTTTGGGCCCAATTGGATCCAACCAATTAGCCTAAACCAAACTTGGCCCAACCAATCCCATTAAGCCCAATTACAACTTTAAAAGCCCAATTCAAAATTTGGCCCAATTAATTAACTTACAAAATTCCAAATTTCACAATTAATTAATTTAAAGTGTATACCATAATTAATTAACTAAATTAACATTTCCAAAATACTAATTCACTCAATTAATTATGCTCATTATCATCAACATATGTCCAACACATTTGAATCAAAAAATCACATCATTTTACATGCTTATAGTCTCAGCATTTTAAGGGTTTTTATTGTTCGATTTGGTTTCAATCCAATTAAATCCACAATCAACAATTCCCAAATGATTTCAACTCATCCAATGATCAAAATAAAAAAAAATACCATGACTTTTACGACATTGCTAGTTTCGGCCAAGCCTAACCAATTTGGTAAAAATTGATCCAATCAATATTTCATGAAATTGATCATATACAACTTCAATACAACATCATTCAATACTCAATCAATCAATTTTATCAAATCATGCTCAAATTGATTTTGCCCAAATTTAACAGGTTCTGTGTACGCCTCGTCTAGGTATATTGAGAATCGTAGTGTATTGGGTATGATGTCAATATGGAATTATCACTCCAGTCATAGTGGAGATGATGATCACGTAGGATACAAAACTTGTGCTCTTATATGTTGTAGCTATTGGGATATTATGACTAGGTCATATTTATCCGATTACAGAGACTAATTACCAAAGATCCGATATGTGCTTCGTACGGGACAGACACATTTCCAGCCCCAGGCCTTGCACGTGACATCCGATACTGGATCGAAATACGCAATACTACGTATACTACGCCTGATATAGATCACATATTCCAGTAAGAATATTTCTGGAGAATTGGGTAGGCACGGTGCTTTGCTAGAAGCCAACCATGTCTTGTAAATCGGTAAAAACATAGTACTAGGTATGTACGTGTTCGGATAGTTTGACGACCGCATTTACTGCCAACATATCCGGGGATCTCATGGGTCTCTTCCCGAAGATTCACCGATGACGTATGACTCGCACTTTATTAATCATGGATTAATTATAAGAGAGAGAAAATTAATCTGGGATTAATTACGTAGATATTTTATTTGGGATAAAATATTAATTAAAGAGAGAGAACGGTTAATTTGGAATTAATCGATAAAATAATATATTCGATATATTATACGAAATTGGATTTCGACGCGGAATTAAAATTAGATTTTAATTCGGACGAACGAGTTAATTTAGAATTAATTCGTTAGCGATGTGAATAGTAATTTTGCTAGGCATAATTATTTAATTACATCGCAACAGAAAAATCATTAATTTGGAATTAACGAACCCGAGCCCGGGAGTGTTTGCGGGCGCACTCGCATTTCGAATTCAAGTGCGGCCCACAAGTCACATCAAGCGTCAAATCACTAGTCAATCGATTGATGTGATGTCTAGTCACTTTGAGTGATTTGACAACTTGTCATGAGTGATTGATGGTGGTAGTTGGTTGGCTTTAATGCCTTGACTTTTTGAAAGTGAAAAATTGGTATATGTTTTAATTGATTTTGGAGCATGAAATCACCTTGTGAGCATGGAATCACCACACAAAGCTTGGAGCTTGGAGGACATCCATGGCCGAATTCTTGGAGCACAAAAGGAGCCTTTGCTGTGAGCCACCTTGGAGGAAAGCTTGAAGATTTTTGTTGTTTCTCACATTGCATAACCGATCGTTGTAAGTATGATTCCGCCATGTTTTTACGAGTATTCACATATATGTTTCTTGCTTGAATTGATCCTTGGGACTTAATAGAAACCCAACATTATGTTGATGATAAAGTGATGATAAATGATTATAGGTGTATGATAAATGATTTATAATCCCTAAATTTCATATTTGAAATGGGTTAATTGATGATATGAGTATAATTGTGGTAATTGGAGGAGAATACTCGAAGCATGTAAAAGGGGGCAAGGAATTCGGCAGTATATTGGTGCTTGCTTTTGCTATATTTTATGCATGAAAAATGTGTAATTACTGTGTTAAAACACACTGTAGTGATGGCTAATTATAATTGATTAATATGGTAGTGAATTTTTAAGTTTTGGTTGGGTATATTGATTTCCCGAAATGAAGATCATTCTGAACAAACTATAGTATTTTACTAATAAATTGAGTTCTAAACCTCTGATTAATAAATTGTAAAATTCTATAGAAAATAGACATGATAAAGCATAACATAGTCAAAATTCACATTTTCCCACTAAAGCGTGAATTTAAAGTAAATCTCGTAAAGTGGTTGTCCTGTAGTGAGACCTAAACTGAATTTCTATTGCGTAACGTGTAAAGATTAGGCTATAACTTGGTCTCTAGGAATAAAATTCAAGAACCATAAAAGACACATAAACTAGATATATAAAAGGGTCATTTTATTAAAGTCTCAGTCACTGCCCTATTCCCAATTAATTGTAGTGTAATTTCAAAATTGAGCTTGTGCAGTGAATTAATATATAGATAGAGTTAGAATTAAGGTTGCGACACCATCACTTAAAGAACTGTTATTTGAGTTTCTAAAATCCGTAGATGACTTATACATTCTAATTTTATGTTGGCGTTCCATAGTCATGTATAATCTAATTACTCCATTTGTTAGGAAAGAGAACATTTTTATATATCTTAATAGTGATGTTTATTTGCAGATCATCTGTCACATCCCGGTATTTCCGAGCATGTGATGCACAGGTGACGGCTTAGCCATCACCCGAACCCCTGACATACACCACTAGCTGTACTGAAATGACTAACTCACAACACGCAATAATATACACATACACATCATAACCTGAAAACATATCTATTTTATGTCACAAATTTATACAAACATAAAAATAACTGACATAATATTTGATACATATGCATGGTCTTATAGCCTATCTTGACATCATCTGACATTAACAAATGGGCCAGACTTTGAACTGTCGCCCGAGGGGTGTAATGACTGTCGTTGGGTCATGTCTCCTCCAAGCAATGCCTGAACCTGTTGCCTGTAAAACAACTAAAAGTTGGGTGGGTCAGGTCTTTCAAAAGACCTGGTGAGTGAATACTGGAGGGCCAATAAAATAAGCTGAAATGAAATACATGATTAAACTGAAACATAGTATAAGAAAGGGTTAAAGTACTAAATCACGACAACATAAATAATAAGCTAGGGATCCAATGAGGTAGTTTGAATCTGAATACATAACATAGAGATCTGGGATTTAATCCAATTGATAACTGCGTATACGACTGAACTTAACTTCACTATTCTGAGCTGTTTCCCTGAACCTGACCTGGAGCTGTCATAGACTAAATAATATGTTTTCTGTTATGGCCTAAACATTGCATGGTGAATTGAGTCTGCATGAACTATACTAAGCTGTTTGAAATGAGAATTAACTTTTGACATCCTAATATGCTAACATGGGTTGAACCGACGTGATCTGTCTTGAAACTATATGAACTGAACCTGATTCTGAATTCTACATAACCTATACTGCATCAACCTGCAATGAAAGCTGCCTACTGAATATAACTTAATTCTAACTGACTTCTTCTGGGATTACCTGAACTGAAAGTGCATGTGCTGAATCTGTAATTTAAACTGAAACTACATGACTAGGCTCTGAACACTTAAACTGAATATGCTTGAGCTAAACATAAAATGCATAAACCATATTTGCCTCTCTGATTTGTAAATATATGAGCTGAATCTGAATACTAACTAACATACATGCGTTATTCCTGATTACCTAACTGAGGGTGCATGAGTTAACTTGAATATCTAACTTGAACATACATGTTCTGAATGTCTAAGATGGATGGGCATGGATTTTGCCTAACTACTTGAACTGGAATGCATGCTAAATACCTGAATTAGGAATAAAGGGACCTAAAAATTGAACCAGACATGTATGGACTGATCTAATTTCTGGTCTGGAATGCACAATCTGATATAAATATCTAACTGAATGCATAATTTACACCTAACTATCTGAACTATATATGTATGAGGTAATATGCTGACTACATGTGGACCGTGATTATAAAACTAATGCATGCTATAACCAAACCACTTATACCAGTGGAAAAAGCCATCTTAAACCCGTGGTGGCTTGGTTTTAATATAACCCGTGCATGAATCATGAAATCTGGGATTGACTACATGAACCGCAACCTAAGAACCTGAAACTATCATGAGCTAAAACACTATATGCTGACCTTAGTCTGAATGACCTAAATCAACATTCTACGAGAGCTAGACATGACTATCGGAAAGCATGACATGCATAGCTGAAGTTGTAATATAACATGACTTGGATGCATCACTTTTAAGAATGTAATTAATTATAAAAGCATGAAATTTATATCTAAAAATCGGCATTAAATTCAATAGTGTTGTAAAAACTGATTCTGAACTCATAAAAACATAATCTGGGTTCATTCTCAAAAATCTTCGTGAAAATCATGGTGTAAAAATCTCAAATCTCAATAAATGGAGAATCTATAGAAAACCTGATGCATGGAGGCGTTACGTATCACCGTCCCCCCATACGCCTAAACTAGTGCCTTGGGGTGTTACGTTTCACTGTCCCCCAAGTCACTAAACTAGAGTCAGAAGCGTTAATCAATGCTATCATCCTGGCCCTGAAACTAGGATATATTGGCGTTATGTATCGTCTTTCCCCTAGTCCTGAAACTACATGTGCACATAGTTGTTGTATCTGGTAGAAAACCTAACGCATTGAGGTGTTACGTATTTCCATCCCCCCATACGCCTAAACTAGTGCCTTGGGGCGCTACATATTGTCGTCCCTCAAGTCACTGAACTAGAGTTAGGAGCGCTAGTCAATGTTGTCATCCTGACCCTAAAACTAGGATCTAGGGGCGTTACGTATCATCGTCCCCTAGTCCTGAAACTATATGTGCACATGTCTGCTGTATCCGTCAATTCCAATAATCCTTCAATTCCATAATCCGTCAATTCCAAAAGTCTCTGAGATTGGGTTTTCCCCCAATCTATAAAGAAAATCATAAAATAACTCATATTAAAATATCAAAAGCATAATAACATGTCATAATCTTGAAAACTGAAAAATGAGTTCTGAAAACAGACATGTATGATTCATGACTAGCTTGAGATTGATAGGTCTAATTTGAAAACACAACTGGTGGAGGTGCTGAATTCTTGAACTGTAAGTCTATGAATGCACTGTCATTTATGAAGTTTTAAAACTGATGCATGTTGCGACATGGGACATATATATGAAAGACATGGCATAACTGAACTTAAAAACTAAGAACTTAATATCTAAGCTGTTATACATGGACTGAAACATGTATTAAAACCTAGTATGGCTACATAACCTGAATACATAGATCAAATACCAAAACCGAAGTTATAAATTAAAGGCAAAGATGATATCATATGACTTAAGCTGAATTAACATATCTGAAGGCATAAGAGAAATTATAAACTGAGTAAAAGAAATTGATTGCACAAGTTTAGAGATAGCATGAAATAGAGAATCAAAAAGAAAGGATAACATCCACTCACCGAGTGACACTCCATCGCCAGTGTGTTGGAATACTGTTGAAGGATTTCCTGCAGGATGCTAACTGAACCTGTGTTAAAGTATGGTTAACATACCTGCACTAAGAATATGGAGCTTGATTCATGAATGCATGAACATGCTACTTAACTGACTGTGCTACTAATTCTACATGACATGCCTATGTTAATACTGATGGGATATTTCGGCGTAGCCGATATAGCCACTTTAAAGGCTCAATACTGGTTATCTATAAATGCGTAATTTTTCCGTAACATGCCCATCAACAAGCTTATCATTCCAAACAACTACAACTTGACCATTACAAGCATACTATAATATCATTCAAATCATGTTACTCATCATGCACGGACCTACATCACTAGCACATCCTGCTAATAAAGTCTTATAACACATACTCACATACTTACATAGTATCAGAGCCATAAGATCATGGCCTCATCTTCAAATCAGCTTAATTCAAACACAATTGTCACCTACACTTTCTCTACACCAATTTCAGCATTTATAGAACGCAAGTTATTGCCTCTATTCGAGGTAATGGACTTGATGGAGCCAAAACACAGCCATCGTCAATGATTACTGAAGAATGAGTGGAGAAGCAAAATGTCGCTTATGAAGAACGGGAGAGGTATGATCGACAGTTGATGCTCTAGTCTATAAGAATTGAAATCTTAAGTTTGGTAATAAACTCTATAACTTCGTTTGAGTTATAGCAATCATTAGATAAACAATTTGGTTCTAAGTCTATGGCTAAGAAAGTTCACCACAAGATGATGTTGAAAAGCTTGACTAAAGGAACTATGAGTATATCATAATACTATACTAAGCTGAAATCAATTGTTAATGATCTTGCGTTGGCTGGTAATATTATGAGTGAAGTGGACATTATAACACATTTGATTTCAGTCTTATGAATAGAATACTATCCTATTGTTGTGTTCATTGAAGCTAATATGTTGCATATGACCTCTAATGATACCTATGTCTTATTATTATCACATAAAACATGGTTGGCTAAGGATAGTTCAGTTTTGGCTAAACAAATAAAGTCATATTTTGCTGCTAATTTGGTATAATTTGATGGTGAAAAAAATGTTGGGAACAATGGCCAAGGTAGATGTTATGGTAGAAGAGGTTTTTAACCACAATGAAGGGGTGGTTATGTTTTTCATGGTCATAATAGAGCTGTCTAGTCAGACTATGAAAGTGGTCAAGGTAGATGAGGATGAAGTGGAAACCATGGAGCATTCAATGGTGGAAGAGCAAGTGCAAACCCAAGAGGAAATGAAGTACTCTGTCAGATCTGTTACAAACCTAATCACAATGCATTTGAATTCTATAATAGGTATAATCAAAATTTTGAGCCTAGATTCACATCACAATATTTAAAGCTACCACACATTCAAACATACACATCATTATCACAACTGCCCTATGATTTCTTAAATTCACTGCTGACGAAGGTTTATTCGAGGGGTTAATTTCCCGTATTTTCCTTCAAACAAAAAATAGCCATCAACAGTTTCATAAACAACTCCCTAACCACTATTGTTTAAAGACTTCCTGGCGAGCATTGATTGAATTTATCTCAATCTTGAAATGTTCTAAACTGATCTCAGTCTCCAAACTCTCTAAGTGGTGGTTGGACATGTCTGGCTCAGATACTAAGTTGCTACGTGCCTAATTTCATGAGCGTGTAACAGATTTGTGTGGGATATTTTGAGGGATCTTAACCCCCTATTATGGTAATTCAAAGTACTGTAGGCTTCCCTTAAACATCGTAATTGGTAACCTTAATGATCTGTTCGATCCATTATTTTATTACAGTGAAGACTTTAAATAAACTTTATAAGATAAATGATGACCCTTGATAAAGATAATCATAAAGTCAACTACCTAATTTAGGATGACAAGTATATCCCACTACTTTATTATCCTAAGCTATATAAGATACAATTAACAACATTATAACATTTTATTTATTAACTAATTTAAGTTTGTTTGAAACTAATCTATTGATGGTGGTTTTCAGATCCTAAGAAGTCAGAATCCATATGAATGGTAGAATAAGGATTGCAGTTAACAGACAAAAGGTCAAAGTCATTGCAAGGATGAGAGGTCGGACAGAGGGATCCGAGCGTGAGGTGTAAGAAGGCAACCCGAGGGCAGAACCAAAGGATTCAACAACGCAAGAATATTTGATAAGACCGACCCGATATTAGGGATCAGATTCAGTAACATTTATATAGATTAAGACTGACCCGACTTGATGAAGGGTTACCGGATTCAAACATCATTATAACACACATGAAGACCGACCCAACAAAGTCATATGACCTTTCAACTCGATCGGGTTAAGAAGAGAGGAAGAGGATCCAACACTGATCACCTCGGTATGCCGACCTACCTAGGCCAGGGCTGCTAAATTTTATGCATATGTATGGATGCCGCCAGACTGTTGGATGTGTGTAACGTATGAGTGATGAGTAATAAATTATGAGTAATGAGCAATAATGTACGGGTAATGGGAAATAATAGTAAGGAAATGTGGCAGACATCATGAATGGTCATAACGTGCGAGTAATGGGCATTTCACGTGGCTGACGTCATAAGCTGTTGTAACAATAGAATTTTTCCTAGTATATAAATGGGTGGAGAATTCATTGTAGAAGGTTCTTTGGTTGGCTAATTTGTTTCTTCACTTGTAATAGAGAGGAAAAAAGCTTGAGTATAAGTGAAAGCTAGTAAGAGGCCGGTCAACCGAGCTAGACGAGAGAGAGGTCGGTCCGACCCGATGTGGAAATAAAAGTCTTTATTATATTTGTGTCAGTAGACGTAGGTTGGATTCATTCCACCGAATCACGTTAAATTCTATGTTTTGTCTGTGTTTTTTCCATCTTTTGCTAAGTTTGTATTTGATCCCTAAACCAAACAAATTCACAGTTGAGGGAGATTTATTCGAGGAGTGATTTTTCCCGAATTACCCCTAGAATGAAAATCAGCCGTCAACAGTTGGCGCCGTCTATTGGGAATAGTACGAAAAGCAACAAGCGCGTTAAGGCGATGGTAGGAGACGGGAACTATAGATCTTCAGAGGACACGGTGGCGAGGTGGATGGAGAGAATAGAAGAGAACTTACAGATATAAAGGGAGAGAACCCAAGCCTTCCTGGAGGCCATGATGAAGAGGATTGAAAAGTTGGAAGAAATAGCGGCGGGAGAGCAGACTCTGGTAGGGCTTAGTCGAAGGATGAGAGTGTAGGACACAAAAATCGGCGACCTGTTATAGGCTCACGGCCTAGTTGGGAGTACGAAGTAGCCCGCGGAGGACTAAACCGGAGAAATAACATAGAGTCGCCACCTGGTGTGAACTGGGAAAATGTGATTTAAGGCCGCATTCACCCTTCGCAAGGGAAGACCTCAAATCGTTGGGTTCGGAATGGTCCCTTACTTATGTCACTTGTAATGATATGATTTGTGCAATAAACTAACCGAATCTACTCGACATTTATGCTCAAATGTAACTTAGATCTAGTCCGCATTCATCAAAATAAATCATAAGACTAAGTTCATATGCTTTAAAAATAAGTCATTATAACAGCAAGCATATAGTATCACACAACGAGCATGTTGAATCATCAAACGCAAATAACAAATAAATAATTACTTCGACATAAACGTAAACTAAATTCCTAATGCAAAATCAAAGAACTAAATTATGCAATACGGAATAACATAATCATACTTTCAAATAAACAATATACTAGACTAAATCATACTTAAATAATAAATAACATACTAGCAACCTAATCATAATTGAATATAAAGCTTGGATGAAACGAAATACGTGTCTCTCAAGTGCTATGTGGCATTGTATCCCGAGTGCAAACCGCAATACCGTCCATTCGGATTCGGCTACAGAATTTACGTCCGAGTTTCCATCCGATATACAACAAAAGAAAACACGTATTTCGTCCATCCAGAATTCACATTATGCCTCAATAAACGACTCTCATGCGATAATATATTAAAATAAATAAAAGAAACGAAAGATAATAAATAAAGAAGGTGCCCTCAGGTCTAACCTCTTTTGTCGTCTCTCGAAAGCGCGTTACACGGCCGTCGGAAGGGTCGATATTCCGCAAATTTTTTGGTTCACTAATCCAACATTTTTCCTCGTTGTTTCACTGTTTAGGCTGTTGTTTTCACTCCGCTTCGCTGTTGTTTGTGTTGTATTTTTTGGTCATTGTTTTTTGGTAATTAGGGGATTGTTTTGTGGGTTATTTGGACTGGTTTGGGCTGCGGTTCTGGAAGGGTTTAGGGGGCGGTTTTTGTCACTATTTTGGGCAGCTTTTGGACTGTTCAGGGGCGTTTTCAAGGGTTAAATTTGCGGCAAACTGGGCAGTGTGCGGCAGTTTAAGGGGGCTAGACAGTGAGCGGTTTAGGCGTGCAGTGAGGTAGGGTTTGCGGCTGTGTTTGGGCAGAAAATTTGATGATTTGTGCGGTAGTTTCAGGGGTTGGTGAAAGTGATATGCGGACGTGTTGATTATATGAGTGGGGGTTAATGGATGAAGTGGCGAGTGGGCTGTGACAGTGCGTGGTCAGGGGTGCGTCAGTGAATCAGCGTGTGTGAAGGGGCAATTAACGTGAGTGTGGCAGTGTAGGTAAAGGGGCAATTAACGTGAGGCTGCTGGACGTGGCTGTATGGGCTATTTGTGGGCTACGTGAATTGGTAATTAAAAGCTGCGTGAGTGGGGTTTAGGTGCCGCAATGGGGAGAAAGCTTGGGAGTCTATTGGCGTGAGTGTGCTAGGCTATTTTCTAGGTGTTTTGTTTGTGTGAATGAACTAGGGGTAGTGTGTTGGTGAAGGGTTCTTTTTATAGGCAAAGGGATGTGGGTTATCCTTGTTTGAGAAGGAAAATGATTTGTACATTAATGGGAGATATTTTTAATTAGTATGTGATAAGGAAAAATCTTTTAATTAGGGAAGTGATTTGATTTAATTTGATTTCTTCTCTTTTAGTTAGGGATATGATTTTATTTTATTTGATTTGATCTTGTTTAATTAGGGAAGATAATTTAGGTGGATTAGGAAGGCTTTGATGAGATTTGATTTATATCTTTTAATTAGGGAAGGTGATTTATCTTGATTTTAGCATGTGTTTAATGTGTGTTTTGGTTAATTTGGAAGGCTATGAGCGTGACTTGGTCTCTGGGCGTGTGGGCTTGGTCCATTTAGTGGGCTTGGGTGTTTGGTTTAGTGATGTGTGGGCTTGGTGTGTGTCTTGCGGGGTTTTGGGATAAGGATGTGTTTTAAAACGGAGGTCCAACAAGTGAACCCGAAACTACTCCAGCGAATTAAATCCATCAATGTGTCAATTCTTGACCCTTTGCTTCCGACGTCCATTTCCCACGGCTTCCACAATTAAAGAGGTAGTGTCTCCATACGAGACTCATCATCGGGACTTATATGCAAAAATGCAGTGCCTACAGGGAGATATCTCCGGTAGTAAGAGGATAGCCGCAATACAAAAGGAGCAAATGACTAAGAAAAAAAAGAGACCATGACCAACCCAACATGAGCTCAAGATTACAGGGGACGCAACGTATACTGCCCTTAATAGGCCTTTGGCACAAATAGCTTGGGAGATACGGGACAAGTGCCTACTGACTAAACTCGACCTGAGAAGGTTTCCCATTGAAAAAAGAGACAATCGGGCTTATTATATGCACCATAATGCAAGGGGACACACCACAGAGAATTACAAATACCTGCAGGAGTTGATGTTGTTAGGGTTGGTGCTCGGAGTGCCAATCCGGATTGTATTTATGTCCGATTCATGAATACGAGCAATTCCATTTTCCATAATATTACTTATTTAATGGTAGAACCTCTTGTCTTTTATACACATATTCGATCTAATTGCGATTAGATATCTAATTATGATTATATTGAAACTAAATTTGATTTAGTGATACATGTATATTAGACAAAGACTCTAGGATTGACAACGTAGTGCGCAGTTACAACATAGTTTGTAATTGACATTGGGAAGCGTCACTATAAGTTGTATATCCTTAAATAAAGTTTCTGGTCAAGATTTACTAACACGGCTCGGTTGGTAAAATCCGCTGAGACCAGTACATGTCGTATGTCGTGACTTGGTCTGATGGTTTATCCTAATGAACCATGAGTCTCAGGAGACTCGTATAGACATGTAATTATTTATTTGATAAACACTGAACGACTCACTGAAGATTTCCTAATAGATGGTACACCAACGTCAATAGGAATCTTCTCGAGTTGAGCGAGCATATTGGTCCTTTGACTTGAGATACCACTGTGGATATATGAGTTATCCTCCACACTTTGATGGCAGTCACATCACCGATCTATTCATGATCAAACCTTTGCCTGTTCGGTGGGTGTGGATTGATGTAATGATATCCTGTGCGTATCAAGAGAGGATCTGCCAGTCCTGTGTACAGGGCATATGCATCCTACACGTGTTTACGATCTAGTAAATTCATGGCCGTGGTATAACTTCGGAAATTAATTCCGAGTGTTATTTAGAGATTGTAAATTGAAAGTCGACTATATTATACCGAAAGGATTTGATGTTGTTATCTATATCCCAGGTATAATATGGAAAGCCTGTGACAGAGGGATTATACGTATGCAATGACCTAGATTTGCATGGTTTAGCGAGATTATCAGTGGTCGTCATAATTCATGAGTGGGTGAATTATGGACACGAAATTGGATTTCATGACGGATAAACCTAAACTTATAGAGTCCCACAATATGAAGTGTACTCATTGAGTACTTGGACAACGCGTTATGAATAATACAGATTATTCATAATACTTCATCGGATTAAGTGAGTTAATTCGAATCGTTTAAACGGTTAAACGATAACACATGCTTTAGAGGATTTTGGTCATTTAATAATTATTGTGTATTTGTATTTGATACATAATTTGATTAGATACACATTAATTAATTGTCAAATAAGACTTTGACACATGCCATTAATATATGTATTTGTTATTTAATGTAAATAAAAATACATATATTATAATTATTATATTAATGAATTATTTAGATATTTAAATGTTAAATATTTGAATAGTTAAATAATATCCATTTTCATAATTGTTGTGATAAATGTTTAATTATTATTGGTGACATATGGCATGTTTTTATTTAGCCTAGTGTGTGCAAATTTGATTTGCTAACATTAAAGCTTATTATAATTTAATTGATTTAAATTATAAAAATGACCAATTTTCCTTGTAATGTCGGCAATGACTATTTTAAAAGGGAAAAATTTTGTTTTCTCTTTCCTTGAAGATCCATGGCCAAATTCCACCATCAAAAGCTCTCAAATTTTTGGTTTGAAGAAACCATGAAGAAAATGAAGGAAAAATCAAGGAAAAACTTTAGGAAAATTAGAGATTAAAGGTAATCTTCAATCCCCTTAAGCTTTGAAAGCTTGTTTCATGTTCTTGATTATCTAGTTTGATTCTAGGGTTTCTTCCTTTTATAAATTTGAGGCTTTTGTTGTTGGAAGATGGATTTGGACGTTAAATGCATGTGTGAAATTGATTTGGGTGATATTATTATAATATTTATTTAATTTGGTTATTTGATGATATGTTGTCATTCTAGAGTGTTATGACCACTCTTGTAATGCCTATAATTGTTCTTGGGTGGTTCATGTGTGGTGACTTTGATTGGTGTTTTGATTAATTAGATTAATCTTTAAAATATTGGATTTAAAGCATGAAACTTGATAATTTTGTTGCAAAATCAGATCTGGAAAACTGGGTTATTTGTGATGAAAAATGATGTCATTTGAATTTATTGGATGTGTTTTGGTGTTGGAACAATTGCCGGAAATTATTTCGGAGTTGAAATAAGCGAAAACAGCGAAAACCGGCGTTACCGGGTGACTTTTGAGCCAACCGGGTGACGACTATCCAAACGGTGAATTTGTCACTGTTTGGACAGCCCATGAACTGCCTTAATACTATTGGGACTGACCTGGGCAGCCCTTATGTGTATTGGGTAGTCGATTCGGTCAAAAACGTGTTTTATGCCATTTTGTGGGAAAAATATTTTCGTAAAAGTTTCACGACGTTTCTTAACTATTTATGTCGTTATTTGATATCGAATAAATATGTTTAGGTGAAATATGAATGAATTATTCATATTAGATGTTGAATTATTTATTCGGTAATTTAAAAAATTTTAAATTTACGATTTCGCCCGAACAACGCTTCAACCGCGCCCTTTACCCAAAATCCCAACAAAAATGGTATCAGAACAAGTCTGATGCTTCATCCATTACATTAGTCACACTTGATATATGATATGTAATCCAATTTCAATATTTGCACATGCATGTAATCTATATGTTTCTTGACTTTTCGGTTCCACGCTAACGGAAACGTAACAAAAATTTAATGGTTAAATTGAGTTATGTTTTCTAAGATAGAATTGAATTGTTTAAAAATGATTCGATTAAAATTCTGCATTTGATGTGGAGCAATGCTTCATTGAGGAATATCCCAGCTTAAAATAAGGCTGTAAAGTAACGTGTATTGGATGCATGTTTCTTGGTCTGTCTTGTCAATACGGTTTATAGGTAATTCTCTATGGCTGCATCCGAGATCGTGCCAAAGCAGTGAAGGTGTAGTTGATAGAATTTTATCCATGCCGGTTGTATACTGATACTAGATAAATTCAAGTGAAAGTGGAAATTTTGAACGTGCCAAAGCGGTCAGGACTACATCGGTAGCTTGAGTTTATCATTGGCAAGTGAAGCCTTGATACGCCTCATTGTGAACGTGCCAAATTTATCATAACGAGAAACGGTCAGGACCAAAATCAGGAGTCACTGGTGAGTGATTGAAAATGAGTTGTCTACCTAATGAATATACGTAGGCGAGATCGTGTCAAAGCTGTGAGTCGAAATATATTCATGGGATCCTACTCTCACTATGGAATTCGATTTAATTATTGAATTCTTGTTCTCCGTTGGGGATTATGGTATTACGTAAAGTAGTGGGAGACACAACTGGGTTAAAAATCCATAACTAAAGCAGTGTGTAATTTTATGGAATTTGCTGCTTCTGTTTTCCTTTATTCTATATTGTTTATAGAATTATACTTCTAATCCACTGCATAGCATATTACTTGAATATGTTTTCTGACTTTACTTATGGTTTTGTATCTCTAGAACAGGTTCTATAATGACAGTAGACTTAGATATTGTTAGATTAGTTCAAACCATCAGGAACTGTTGTTCCGATTTTCTTGAAAAAAATCAAGATGGTGAGTGACTTAGTTACTAAGTCACGATAAGTAATCTAAATAGATATCTGTTTTAGGATATAATTGTCTAGTAAGAATAGTTTCTTATGTAGTAAGAATTGACTTGAATTAGTTCATGTCTCGAGATTTTTGACTGGCATTAGGAAAACCCCATTAGTATTTGTTTATCTTATAATGACGTTTCTTTGCTTTAGTGACTTTCAGAAGTCACATGTCTGACACAGTTTGCTAATCAATCATTTGTAATTGTTGTGAATAATTGAACGCAAATTATAAAGCTTAAGAAATGAGATGTGTATAGTTGTGTATAGAGAATATTGATTCTCACAATACGACAACTATAGGTATTGGATACTAGATCTTCCGTCTAGTTATTTAAAATAATATTTAATGATTTTTTGATATTTGATATCAGAACTTGTGACTATTGGATAGTTACTTGTTCTATATAAACAGTTATTACATATTTTAATATGACTAGTAGTGTCATTAATGAAAAGATGAACATTGAAAAAAATATTCGGTTAACTAAATAACTTAGAACAGTGCTTTATGAGATTTATCATATAAGTATCAGATGCTTATTCCGTATGGTAAAGGATGGTATGATACAAGATCATACCACATATCATTTTCCATTTAATGAATATTGTGTTCAGGATGTGATTAGATCTCATTTAACCAATGATCGTTATTGGACCACAGATTTATTAAACTAATACTTTGGAAGTATGTAGTTTAATGAATTATAAATTGCCATGGATAGTTTTCTTTACTTCGTAACTTAGTTAATGAATTGTCATGACTTGGTTACATGTTTCTAAAAGAATATATATTGAATGTCTTGAATGGTTCGAGAACTTTCAATATGTTTCTGATGAAACATGGATAGAATACTTTGACTGGTTCAAAGTTATTCTATTTGAAGTGTTGAAAACTATATCTTTAAAATTCATTGTAAGTCTTTGAATTGTTCAATGATGTTTGATATGATCAAACATATGAATTTATGGCAATTAGTTCTAAAGTTATTTGATGTTTTTGATTTTACTCAATATGATTCTTTAACTATTCCATCGTGATGGAAAAGGTCAGTGGGAGTAATCGAATCTTATATGATGTGATTCGTTGATATTGAGTATTACCAAATTATTTTTCAATACTCTTAGGATTATGCTCCAGTAACACTAATTCATCTCTTTAATTAAGGTTCCATTCGTTCGTACAGTTACATATATGATATGTATAGTAGAAAATTCGAATCTTGAAAAGTTTGAGATTTGAATCTTTCTTTTGTATAATAGTTATATAATTGAAAGTACTTGCGCCTCGGAGGTACAAGTAAAAGTTTATCATTTATTCTATTTAATAGAATATTGTATTATATTTGATAGAATATCTTTTCTATAATCCTGTGTAATAGAATTATTTTATTACTTAGTATGTAACATCAGATGTTGACAATAGTAGAAAAGACTTGACTTATTGAAGTCAAATGTGAGAGTGATAAACTGTAGTTGAACTACATAATTAATTAGATGAAGTGACCCTACGATATCTTCATTATAAGTTCAATAAGATGTCAGAATCATTTACAAAGTATTTGATACTTATTGGTTCTGTTGTTTTCTTATCGAAGAAAATTATCCTAAAACTTATAGTGGGAGCGATATTTGATATCGATTTCAGAAATTACCATTGAATCATAGATACAAGATTGTTCATAGCTTACTATGATCAAGTTTTGAACTTGATTGAGCTTTCGTTATTAATCGTTCATAAAATGTGCAAATTATTTGCGCAGCAAAAGCAATGTGAGTTAGTTAAAGGTTGACATTTATAGTATGACAGTGAGAAAGGTTTTACTCAGTGATCTATTGTAGATTTTGAGGAAACCTGTCTCTAGTCACACTAATTGAACAATTAAGGATCTGTTGGTTAATGTTGATATTAAATTGTATTTTACCTAAAGAATGCAAAGTGGCGTTCTTGAGTGGTTTCTTCGAATAAGAGATCCATTGCGATTTCTTTATTTGAAGAGTTTATTCTAGAATGGCCCTAGAGTTTGTATTCTGCTAACATCATAGTTTGATATACTGGCTTATAGAGCCTATTGTAGACTCAGATAAGCTTTCTGAAAATCTGTGTTCTCTATTTTGATACAGTCAGATTGTTTGATTTTATCAAAATATAGAGAATACATATTTGATAGTAGGGTCAGTGGGAGCGTACAAATTTCTTTCTAGTGTCATATATCCTAATGACATTATCATTATTAATGTAATAATGAAATGTTTGTGAGGTAAAAAATTTACCTAAGTCTTCTTTTCTCCATTAAAGCAGTGAGAGTAGTCTCTGTTATATTTGATATAAAGTTTCATATATGATATAAAACTAAGAGACTTGTAAGATACTTCCATTAGTCGCGTATTAGATATGATATAATAAAGGACACAGTAAGACTATTTATATGACAGTTAGTATAACTGTTTGACAGTTAATGTGTCTTATATATATATAGTATTCATCTTTCGTAAAGGATAATACCTTTGTCGAAAGAGAGATTGATTAGAATGTCTAGTTAATCTATGCATCATAGGATGATGGCGTAATGAATACTATATTATGTGCGATTAAATATATCAATTTAATCGTAATTGTTACGAGTTATTTTGATATGCTGCAGACCATATGATGGATCTTGAAATATGTTCTTTTTTATCTTGGAGATATTAAGAATGAGTTTCTTATTCATGAAGAATTTAATCTGCAACCATAAGGTCAGATTAGTTTTGATCCTAATTACGACATTATATGGTCTATGTCATATAAAGTCAGAAAAGATGCAGTGGGAGTGTCACCGTTGATTCTACTAAACTAGTGGAATCAATTGCAACTTATGAAGTATTGACTTATGAAGTTGCATAATGACCCTATAGATTAGAAGTTTTCATATTAGTGTAGTGTTTCGGTTGTCTCATAGTATTTTATTTGATCTCTAAATACATAGACAACTCAGTAGCTATAGCACAATACTGATATAGTGTCTGAGTCATATTGATATGGAATTTAGATTCTACAAAATATGAATGATGATGGCTAAGGAAAACAATTGGGTTTGTTGGACAAAATCAATTTATTAAAGCGGGCTTACTTGTTGTTGCCTGCCTCTTAAGTGCTAGGTGAGCTCTTGAAGGCCATAAGTATGTGATATACATTGAGATGTGTATATGATACCGTGGATTGGCACTAGAGCAAGTGGGAGAAATTGTTAGGATTGGTGCTCGGAGTGCCAATCCAGATTGTATTTATGTCTGATTCATAAATACGAGCAATTCTATTTTCCATAATTTACTTATTTAATGGTATCACCTTTTGTCTTTTATACACATATTCGATCTAATTGTGATTAGATATCTAATTATGATTATATTGAAACTAAATCTGATTTAGTGATACGTGTGTATTAGACAAATACCCTAAGATTTACAACGTATGTGTGCAGTTACAACGTAGTTTGTAATTGACTTTGGGAATCGTAACTATAAGTTGTATATCCTTAAATAAAGTTCCTGGTCAAGATTACTAACACGGGTCGGTTATTAAAATCTGCTGAGACCAGCACATGTCTTATGTCATGACTTGGTCCGATGGTTTATCGCAATAAACCATGAGTCTCGGGAGACTCGTATAACATGTAAGTGTTTATTTGATAAACACTGAATGACTCACTGAAGATTTCCTAATAGATGTACACCAACGTCAATATGAATCTTCTCGAGTTGAGCGAGCATAGTGGTCATTGACTTGAGATACCACTGTGGATATATGAGATATACTCCACACTTTAATGGTAGACACGTCACTGATCTATTCATGATCAAACCTCTGCATGTTCGTTGGGTGTGGACTGATGCTCATGATATCATGTGTGTATCAAGAGAGGATGTGTCAGTCCTGTGTACAGGGCATCGGCATCCTACACATGTTTACGATCTAGTAATTCCATGGCCGTGGTATAACTTCGGAAATTAGTTCCGAGTATTATTTAGAGATCTTAAATTGAAAGTCGACTATATTATACCGAAAGGATTTGACGTTGTTATCTATATCCCAGGTATAATACGGATAGCCTGTGACAGAGGGATTATACGTATGCAATGACCTCGACTTGCATGGTTTAGCGAGATTATCCGTGGTCGTCATAATTCATGAGTGGGTGAATTATGGACACGAAATTGGATTTCGTGACGGATAAACCTAAACTTATATAGTCCCATAATATGAAGTGTACTTGTTGAGCACTTGGACAACGCGTTATAAATAATACATATTATTCAAATTACTTCATCGGATTAAGTGAGTTAATTCGAATCGTTTAAACCGTTAAACGATAACACATGCTTTAAGGGATTTTGGCCATTTAATAATTATTGTGTATTTGTATTTGATACATAATTTGATTAGATATACATTAATTAATTGTCAAATGAGACTTTGACACATGCCATTAATATATGTATTTGTTATTTAATGTAAATAAAAATACATATATTATAATAATTATATTAATTAATTATTTAGATATTTAAATGTTAAATATTTGAATAGTTAAATAATATTTATTTTTCATAATTGTTGTGATAAATGTTTCATTGTTATTGGTGACATATGACATGTTTTTATTTAGCCTAATGTATGCAAATTTGATTTGCTAACATTAAAGCTTATTATAATTTAATTGATTTAAATATAAAAATGACCAATTTGTCCTTGTAATGTAGGCAATGACTATTTTAAAAGGAAAAATTTTGTTTTCTCTTTCCTTGAAGTTCCATGGCCGAATTCCACCATCAAAAGCTCTCAAATTTTTGGTTTGAAGAAAATGAAGGAAAAATCAAGGAAAAGCTTTAGGAAAATTAGAGATTAAAGGTAATCTTCAATCCTCTTAAGCTTTGAAAGCTTGTTTCATGTTCTTGATTATCTAGTTTGATTCTAGGGTTTCTTCCTTTTATAAATTAGGGCTTTTGTTGTTGGAAGATGGATTTGGAGGTGAAATGAATGTATGAAGTTGATTTGGGTGATATTATTGTAATATTTATTCAATTTGGTCATTTGATGATATGTTGCCATTCTAGAGTGTTATGACCACTCTTGTAACGTCTAGAATTTTTCTTGGGTGGTTCTTGTGTGGTGACTTTGATAGGTGTTTTGATTAATTGGATTAATCTTGAAAAAATTGGATTTAAAGCATGAAACTTGATAATTTTGTTGCAAAAACAGATCTAGAAAACTGGGTTGTTTGTGATGAAAAATGATGTCATTTGAATGTATTGGATGTGTTTTAGTGTTGGAACAATTGCCGAAAATTATTTGGAGTTGGAATAAGCAAAAATAATGAAAAACGGCGTGACCGGGTGACTTTTGAGCCAACCGGGTGACGGCTATCCAAACAGTGAATTTGTCACTCTTCGAGCATCCTATGAACTTCTCTAATACTATTGGGGCTGACCTGGGAAGCCCTTATATGTATTGGGTAGTCGGTTCAGTCAAAAACGCATTTTATGCCATTTTGCTGGAAAAA
Source organism: Zanthoxylum bungeanum (assembly GCA_019454045.1). Lineage (NCBI taxonomy): Eukaryota > Viridiplantae > Streptophyta > Magnoliopsida > Sapindales > Rutaceae > Zanthoxylum > Zanthoxylum bungeanum. The sequence continues at coordinate 84,452 of SKCR01039118.1, read as the reverse complement.
CGTTTTCATAAAAGTTTCACGACGTTTCTTAACTATTTATGTCGTTATTTGATATCAAATAAATATATTTAGGTGAAATATGAATGAATTATTCATATTAGATATTGAATAATTTATTCGGTACTTTAAAAAGTTATAAAATTAGGATTTCGCCCGAACAGCGCTTCTGCCGCGCCCTTTGCCCAAAACCCCAACAAGGACCTGGTGAGGAACCGCTACCTCAGCGAGTATGTTGATCATGAGGTCATGAGGATGAGGCAGTGCCAGTAGCAATGTCACCAGGTCGGGTACCTATCGCTTGGAGCAGCTGGACGGTACCCAGCTCAATAAACCTTAGAATGCTGAGATGCTTAGGAAATATTTTCAATATAGCCTCTCTTAAATTGACCCGCAAAGAGTTGTAAGATGGGTGGTACATCCGCTGAATATGAATAAAACTTTCCCTTTCTTTGATAGAAACTTGTTTATCCATGCTTGTTTATTATTTAAGTGGGAAAACATATTTAATATTCTTGGGAGATGCTCGTGGTCGGAATACGAGAATGGGTGTAGGGCAAGTGGGAAAAGTGTGAAACCCGTGGCACACCAATCCTCGGTGTCATTATCAAACCCCCGGGCTGGAGCGTCAAATACCTAATGACTTGCACATTCGAGGAGTTCAGAATGCATGAAGGGATGAAGGACATGTGGGAAAAGCGTGAACCCCCCGCGACACGTCAATCCCTAGTGTAATTATCAAACCCTTGGGGCGGAGCGTCACTACCTAATGACTTGCATCTTTGGGGAGCTTAAGCGTAAAGACCTGTGTGATGTTTAGCGCATCGGGTATCCATAGCACGCTCGACGAAAAAGTTAGTGTGATGCTTGGTGCCCCTTGGTAAGCATCACATGCACGGATTTAAGATAGTTGAGATACTACGGTATCATTGGGAGGTGCATAGCACGGGGAAGGTCCACGGGCCTCCGTAGTGTTTGTAGCCTCGGGAGGTACATAGCACGAGGAAGGCGTGAGAGCCTCCTTGGCATTTGTAGCCTCGGGGATGCTGAGCACGAGGAAGGAGATTGCCCATTAACACTGGCCATCCCATTTCGTATCCGAATGAGCATAGTACAGAGAAGACCTGAGGGTCTCCGTGACATTTTCTGACTCGGGGCTTGCCTGGCATGGGGATAGTCTCATGTATATTGGCCACCCTCTCGATCCGTAGCTCGGGTCACTGGGACATTGAACTGTAAGGTTCAAAATTATTATTTTGGATGGCATGGGACAGGACGTTGTCTCATGCTCCCGTATTGTTTATTTTTGGGTCAGTGCGGGGTATGTGCTAAGTCACCCTCGTTTTGTTTGTCTTGTTTTTTTTATCTTGATTTTGTTTTTGGTGGATGACCTGAAGTGGGACGCCATTACCGTGTCAGACAATTATGACCCATAGCGTCACTATTTGTAAAAGACATTGTGGTTTTTGTACAAATTAACTATGTGACAATGGAAATTATTATTTTATCATTTTATAATTAGATTTACTTGAATACATATAAAAGATAAAAGCACTTATGATTAGTTCCGGATTATAAGATATGAGACATTATCAATCTACGAAGGTTTAATCATTAAATATCCCTAGTCGTAGTATTATCGAGACTGGACATCGATGATGCAGAGTAGACTATGTATTGCACGTGTGCGTGTTATGGAATCGTAACATCATAATTCTCATATATTTAAGTATTGGATACTTATGCAAGTGTGATAGGAGGTTGTGTTTACCGATGGTACGGAAACAGCTTCGCTCTGGATAGACCCATCGGAATCACATTGGTAGTATGACTATGTGTCTATGGGAATCCGATTCTGGGTAAGTGTATTTCGTCTTAACATGAGACTTGCATCGCTAATACTTGCGACAATCAATACACTTTGGTTTTGGTCGTCCAGGACTTTAACAGGTTCTGTGTATGCCTCTTCTGAGTTTATTGAGAATCGTAGTGTATTGGGTGTGATGTCAAGACGGAAGTATCACTTCAGTCATATGGAGATGATGATCACGCAGGATAAAACCGGTTCTCAATTATGTTGCAACTATCGGGATAATATGACAAGGTCATGATTATCCGATTATAGAGACTAGTTGCTTGTGATATGATATATGCTTCGTACGGGGAAGACACTATTCAAGCCCCATGCCTTGCATGTGACATCAGATACTGGATCGCAATACGCAATACTATGCATGACAAAGATTATATATTCCTTAAAAGAATATTTCTGGAGAATTGGGTATGCACGGTGCTTTGCTAGAAGCCAACCATGTCTTGTAAATCGGTAAGAACGTGGTACCGGGTACGCACGTATTCGGATAGTCCGACGACCAAATTTACTGCCAACATATCCAGGGATCTCATGGGTCGCTTCCCGAAGATTCACCGATGACGTATGACTCGAACATAATTAATCTGGGATTAATTATAAGAGAGAGAAAATTAATCTGGGATTAATTACGGCGAGAATTTATCTGAGATAAAATTCGATAAGAAGAGAGAGAACGATTAATTTGGAATTAATCGATTAAATAATATATTCGATATATTAAATTAAATTAGATTTCATAACGGAATTAGAATTGGATTTTAATTCGGGCTCGCGAATTAATTTAGAATTAATTCGCGAGCGACGTTCGTAATAATTTTACAAGGCATTATTATTTAATTAAATTGGATTTAATTACGTCACGATGGAAAATTCGTTTAATCGGATTAAGTGAACCCGAGCCCGAAGTGTGTTGAGCAAACCACTTGAATTTTGAATTAAAGTGGGTCCCACCAACTTACATCACTTATCCATGAAGTGTCAAAGTTGATTGATTGGAGTAGTTGGAGGCATTAAATGCATTTTTCCCTCCAAGACTTTGCTTAGCCTTTTGGTAAAGCATAGACCAAAATTTGGTTTTGACTTTTTTTTATAAGTGTGTAATGATTTAGAAATCAAAATATCAAAAAGCCAAATAACTCTCTCCTCTCCTCCTTTTGCCTTGAACCATCAAGAACAAAGGAATGAATTTTGTTGCAATTTTCTTCCTTAGCTAGCACTTAGAGAATCATACAAGGTGATAGGGAAACATTTCCCATTGAGTTTGGAATCAAACATCAAGCTTGGAGCTCAACATACAAATCAAAAGAGGAGCTTGGAGCACTTCAAATGAGCAAAAGTTTTGAACTTTCCACCTACATCCAATCCGTTCAATGTAAGTATTTCCGCTACTTCTTTGCGTATTCACACATCTTTTATGCTTAAATGATCTTGGGATTGATCTTAGAGACCCAACAATGGTATCATGAGCCTATTTAAGCATGAAATTGATTAGGGTTTATAATCTTGAATTTGGGTATTTTTGCTTGGAACATGATTTTATCAAATTGATTGTTGAGTATGCTTAGATTATGATAACTAAGAGTTATGCATGATTAATTTTATGAAAAATTAATTAGATAATTTTTCCCAAATTATTTGGCTTGGCCGAATACATGATGAACCCTAAGCATGGTGATTTTGATTTTTAGACCATTGGATGTGTTTAATATGCTTGGATATATTGATTTGTGATTTAATTTGATTGAAATCAAAATTGATGAAAAAAATCCCATGATTGCCGTGAATGAAAGAAGCATGGAATGAGTTGATTTTGCTTCAATAATGTTGGACATGTATTGAAATAATAAAGCACGATTAATTAATTAAATTGGTGTTTTGGAAATGTTAATTTAAATAATTAATTATGGATATACACTTGAATTAAATAAATTGTGATATTTGGAATATTAGAATTTAATTAATTAGCTTAATTTGGAATTGGGCTAAAATTGTTATATTTGGGCCTAATGGACTTGGTTGGGCCAAGTTGGTTTAGGACAATTGGATTGGATCCAAATTGGGCCTAAAACCATTCCGTTAAGTCCAAATATAATAAATGAGGCTTTTAAATTTAATTGGGCCTAATGGGCCGAAATTAATTTTATGGCAAATAGGGTGATTCCTTAATTGGGTCTTGGCATTTGGGTTTGACCCATATTGGCCAAAGCTCATGCCTTATGAAATTAATTAAAAGCCCATTGGATTTTAATTAAATTGACATTGGATGTTAATTGGGCTTTGAGACCCATTAAGATTAGATCTAGAATCTAAGTCATAAAGGCACATTAAAAGTGTAATTATTTAATTTGGAATTAAATAAGAATTAGTATTGAATACAAATTAAATTGGATTTAAAATTGTAGTTCGATATAATTAAAGAATACGCACTTTGAGTACTTATTCTTAAAACGAGTTGGACTCGCGCAAATCAAATCGTTGTTTGAACATTGGATGATCACTTATTCAAAGATAATTAATTGATTAGATTGATTGAATAACATGATTTATGTGAATACATGGATGTATTGTATGAATAATGTATATCGATGGATATTAGATGGGTGAGGGCAATTTTGGAAATTGTTGTAATAAATTTAGAATTTATTAAATTGGACCTGCGTGTCCAGCCTTTATCTCTCGACTCTTTGTAATTCTCTTCTCACCAATTCCCCTCAATGTTAATGAGGTTTCTTTATTGTATTATGTAATTGGGTAGAAGTTAGAATAGTGCTAACTAGGGAGAGGAAATTGAGTGATTTGTTCTAGGAAAAATTTGTGAGATATCCATCCGCATATCATTATTAATTTATTTATCGTGCCTTATTATGCTTTTAAAATGCATGTTTAAGGGTGTATGATGAGACTTAATCAAAGATAATTAATTGGTTGTCAATTACGCGAAAAACCCTCAATCAAATATTAAGCGTTTTCCTTCCATTGAATGGTTCTTTCTCAAGATCCAAGATTGGCATTGGTTTGTTGGCCAAAGTCAAGATCAATGTCCATCGCGGATGTGTTTGAAACCATGAAATCTTTGTTCCATATCGCATGTCTTGGGCAAGTTGTGATTTGTTGGCCAAAGTCAGGTCACTTCTTGTTCATCGACATGGATTACGAAGTTTTCCAAGGTCAATGGGTCCCGCTTAACTGGAATCATTAAGCTTGTTGAGCCAAAGCTAAGCTTAGTTGATTCAGAGGAAAAGGTTAGGAAAATATATTGGATATATTGGCATATAATTGTATATATTTTCGAACTTGGAGGTCCACCTACCAGATATAGGAATTGGATGAGATCCAATTGATCTTAGAGATCTACCTTTAAATATCATACAGCTTGTTGGCCAAAGTCAAGGTTGTGTGTTATTTAACGGGATTCTAGCCCACTAGGAAACTAGGTTTCCCGAGTACTCAACAGAGGGTTAGAGGCTCGCAGAAAAATAGTGGGAGGCAAGTATTGAATTTGCAATTTCATTCAAATACTTGCCAAATATGCACGTTGAAATTATTTTGTCATTTTAGTTTTTTTATTAGTTGGACTAATAGTCTATTATTTTCCTTGTAACAGTTGGACTGCACCCAAAAATCATTAATTGAATAGTTAGACTATTGCAATTAAGATGACTGGAAAGATCGGGGTTAGAGACATTATCATTGGCAAAAATGTCTTTAATGGTGTGAACTTTCCTGACTGGGATATGAACCTCAGGATTGTCCTGGGGGCTGAGAGGATGCTCTATACGATAGAGAGACCTCTCGGGCCTAAGCCCGGAAATGAGCAGTCGCTTGAGCTTGAGCTTTGGAAGACTCATAGCGATGACAACTCAACTGCTCAATCTGTCATGCTTACTGTGATGACCCTTCAATTTCGTCGCCAAAACAATGGATTGGATCCCTATACTATGATGGAAAAATTGAAGGACCTTCATCGATCTAACTTAGATCTCAAAGGTATGAATTACAGAAGAAGCTCTTTCGCTCTCGAATGTCAGAGGGTACATCTGTCGAGCACCATGTGTCGCAGATGATTACTAACATTGAACAGCTGGGTCAGCTAGGCATAACCTTTGAGGCTAAGACTTCTATAGATTTAATCTTACAGTCTCTTCCTGACAGCTGGAGCGGGTTCATCATAAACTACAATATGATTAACCAAGATCATACTCTTGGAGAGTTGATGGCAATGTTGCGTGAAGCATAAAAAGAGCTATTGAAGGGCAAAAAGCGCGAGGCGCACTTCGCTTCAACATCTCAATCTCCCAAGGCTTGGCCGAAGGCTACTGGAGGTGTAAAGAAGAAGAAGAAGAAGGGCAAGGCCAAATCGTCAAAGTCTTCTGGGAAGGCAAAGAATAAATCCCAAGATGTATGCCTGCAGTGTGGCAAACGGGGTCACTAGAAGCGTGACTGCCGTGAGTACAAGGCGCACATGAAGGAAATCAAAGCGGGCAAAGCATCGGCTTCTTGTATGTTTGTTATAGAAATAAACATGTATACTTCTAGTTTTAAAAATTGGATTTTTGATTCTGGTTGTGGTACTCATATATGTACTGATGTGCAGGATCTGCAAATTAACAGGAGACTGGCCTCATGGGAGATTGATCTACGAGTTAGAAACGGGACCAGGGTCGCTGTTTTGGCTGTAGGGACTTATATTTTGGAACTGCCCTCGGGGCATGTACTAAACTTATCAGACTGTTATTATGTACCTAGTTTGACTAGAAATATTATATCTGTATCTTTATTAGCCCAATGTGGTTATACTTTTGTTTTTAGAAACACTGGGTGTTTTATGTATAAAAATGATATAGAGATATGCAGTGCTGATGTGAATAATGGTCTTTATATTTTGAATATAAATCAATCTCAAACATATAATGTAACAAACAAAAGGCTTAAACTAAGTAACAAAGATGAAACTTATATGTGGCATTGTCGTCTGGGACACATTAACAAGACTCGCATATCCACACTTTCGAAGAGTGGGTACTTGGACGGATTTGATCCAAGTTCATATGACGTCTGGGAATCTTGTTTATTAGGCAAAATGCCTAAAACACCTTTTAGCGGTAAAGGTGCACGTGCCACCGAACTGTTAGCCCTCGTTCATAGTGACGTATGTGGGCCCATGTCTAGCCAGGCTAGAGGTGGATATGAATACTTCGTAACCTTTATGGATGATGCATCGCATTATGGTTATGTGTATCTTATGAGACACAAGTCGGAAACCATTGATAAATTCAAAGAGTTTCGACACGAAGTAGAAAAACAGACCGGCAAAAGTATTAAAACATTACGGTCGGACCGTGGTGGCGAATACTTGAGCAAAGAGTTCTAGACTACTTGAAAGAGTATGGTATTCTTTCACAGTGGCTCCTCCCGGAACACCTCAATTGAACGGTGTGTCCGAACGAAGAAATTGAACTTTGTTGGACATGGTAAGGTCGATGATGAGTCGCACTGAGCTACATATTTCCTTCTGGGGATATGCATTGAACAGTGCAATACTTATTTTGAATAAGGTTCCGTCAAAGTCTGTTCAACAGACTCCGTATGAAATATGGACAGGAAAGAAACTGAATTTCTCATTCCTGAAGATTTGGGGTTGCTGGGCATACGTTAAACGTTTGGATGGTACCAAACTAGAACCCAAATCGGATAAATGTCTATTTGTAGGTTATCTTAGGGAAACCAAAGGATATTTCTTCTACAACCCACAAGAGAACAAAGTATTTGTTGTCTACATGCGGTTTTCCTTGAGAAGGAATTCCTAAATGCAGTGGTAAGTGGGAGGAAAGTAGAACTCGATGAAAATCTAAGTGATACTATTCCTGGCACAGAATCCTTAACGGAACACGAACAGTTCATCAGGGATGAGACTGTACCACAATCTTCAAATACATAAGAACCGCATAGGTCGGAGAGAGTCAGAAAACAACCTGAGAGGTATGGGTTTCTAATCTCACCTCATGTGGATATTAATCTTATTTAGGAAGACGAACCAGCTACGTATGAGGAAGCAATACAAGGTATCGACTCCGGTTTATGGCAAGATGCCATGAAATCCGAAATAGATTCCATGTATACCAACCAAGTTTGGACACTAGTTGATGCACCAGAAGGCGTAAAGCCTATTGGTTGCAAATAGGTCTTCAAGAAGAAGACCGACATGGATGACAACATACAAACATACAAAGCTAGGCTTGTAGCGAAATGGTATCGTCAACGACATGGTGTCGATTACGACGAAACTTTTTCACATGTTTCCATGATTAAATCCATTCGGATAATGCTTGTTATTGTTGCATATCTCGATTACGAGATATGGCAGATGGACGTCAAAATCGCTTTCCTTAACGGAAACCTTTTGGAGGATGTTTATATGCAACAGCCTGACGGTTTTATCGTACCAAGACTTGCAAACAAGGTTTGTAAGTTAAATCAATCCATTTATGGATTGAAGCAAACATCGCGTTCTTGGAACCAACGTTTTGATGAGATCATAAGAGAATATGATTTCATTCAAAACGAGGATGATCCTTGTGTATATAAGAAGGTTATTGGGAGCGCACTTACATTCATTGTCCTTTACGTTGATGATGTATTGCTTATTGGCAATGACATTCTCATGCTACAATCGGTGAAAGCTTGGCTTTTATTAAAATTCTCCATGAAAGATCTGGGAGAGGCAGCCTTTATTCTAGGAATAAAGATCTACAGTGATAGATCTAGAAAGCTGCTTGGACTCTCTCAGAGCACGTATATTGACAAAGTGTTGAAGAGATTCAACATGGAACAGTCTAAGAGGGGACTGTTGCCAGTGTCATATGGTGTCACTCTATCTAAGGACATGTGTCCTAAAACTCAAGATGAGAGAGACAACATAAGTCGGATCTCGTTCGCTTCGACAGTTGGATCGATCATGTATGTCATGATATGTACGCGACCTGATGTCTCTTATGCTTTGAGCATGTGTAGTCACTATCAGGCCGATCCAGGTGATGGTCACTGGGTTGCGGTTAAGAACATCTTTAAGTATTCTAGACGAACTAGAGATGCGTTCTTAATCTATAGAGATAGATAACTTGAGGTAACTGGGTTTACCAACACAAGTTTCCAAATTGATAAAGACGACTGTAAGTCGCAATCTGGGTACATATTTTGTTTGAACAATGGAGTAGTAAGCTGGAAATCTTCCAAGAAAGAGACTGTTGCCGATTCAACAACAGAAGCGGAATATATTGCTGCAGCTGAAGCAGCAAAAGAGGCAGTTTGGATCCGTAAATTCCTAATTGGATTAGGAGTAGTTCCGTTAGCAGCTGAGCTCGTTCGATTGTATTGTGACAATAACGGGGCTATAGCACAGGCTAAGGAACCGCGGTCTCATCAACGATCCAAGCATGTTCTTCGAAGTTTCCATCTGATTCGTGTGATCATACATCGTGGTGATGTGAAGATCGAGAAGGTCGCATCAGATGACAACATTGCAGATCCGCTGACGAAAGCTATTCCTCAGCAAAAGTTTAAGCGACATGTACATAGTTTATGTGTTAGATACTTGAGTGACTTGCTATGCATGTGTGGACATCGATAATGCGAATAGACTAGTATTGCACTTGTGCGCGTTATTGAAGCTTAACGACATAGTTCTCATATATTTAAGTATTGGATACTTATGCAAGTGTGATAGGAGGTTGTGTTTGCCGATGGTACGGAAACAGCTTCGCTCTGGATAGACCCCTCGGAATCCCATTGGTAGTATGACTATGTGTCTATGGGAATCTGATTCAGGGTAGGTGTATTTGGTCCTAACATTAGACTTGCATCGCTAATACTTGCGACAATCAATACGCTTTGGTTTTGGTCGTCCGGGACTTTAACAGGTTCTGTGTACGCCTCTTCTGAGTTTATTGAGAATCATAGTGTATTTGGTGTGATGTCAAGACGGAAGTATCACTTCAGTCATATGGAGATGATGATCACGCAGGGATACATAACCGGTTCTCTATTATGTTGCAACTATCGGGATAATATGACAAGGTCATGATTATCCGATTATAGAGACTAGTTGCTTGTGATCCGATATATGCTTCGTACAGGGCATACACTATTCCAGCCTCAGGCCTTGCATGTGACATCAGATACTGGATCGCAATACGCAATACTACGCCTGACAAAGATTATATATTCCTTAACAGAATATTTCTGGAGAATTGGGTAGGCACGGTGCTTTTCTAGAAGCCAACCATGTCTTGTAAATCGGTAAGAACGTGGTACCGGGTACGCACGTATTCGGATAGTCCGACGACCGGATTTACTGCGAACATATCCATGGATCTCATGGGTCGCTTCCCGAAGATTCACCGATGACGTATGACTCGAACAGAATTAATCTTGGATTAATTGTAAGAGAGAGAAAATTAATCTGAGATTAATTACGGCGAGAATTTATCTAGGATAAATTTCGATAAGAAGAGATAGAACGATTAATTTGGAATTAATCGATTAAATAATATATTCGATATATTTAATGAAATTAGATTTCATAACGGAATTAGAATTGGATTTTAATTCAATTCGCGAGCGACGTTCGTAATAATTTTGTAAGACATTATTATATAATTAAATCGGATTTAATTACATCACGACGGCAAATTCGTTTAATCGGATTATGCGAACCCGAGCCCGGAGTATGTTGAGCAAGCCACTTGAATTTTGAATTAAAGTGGGTCCTACCAACTTACATCACTTGTCCATCAAGTGTCAAAGTTGATTTATGGGAGTAGTTGGAGGCATTAAATGTATTTTTCCCTCCAAAACTTTGCTTAGCCTTTTGGTAAAGCATATACCAAAATTTGGTTTTCACTTTTTTTTTGATAAGTGGTAATTGATTTTAGAAATCAAAATATCAAAAAGCCAAATAACTTTCTCCTCTCCTCCTTTTGCCGTGAAACATCAAGAACAAAGGAATGAATTTTGTTGTAATTTTCTTCCTTAGCTAGCACTTAAAGAATCATACAAAGGTGATAGGGAAACCTTTCCCATTGAGTTGGAATCAAACATCAAGCTTGGAGTTCAACATACAAATCAAAAGAGAGCTTGAAGCACTTCAAATGAGCAAAAGTTTTGAACTTTCCACCAAATCCAATCCGTTCAATGTAAGTATTTCCGCTACTTTTTTGCGTATTCACACATCTTTTATGCTTAAATGATCTTGGGATTGATCTTAGAGACCCAACATACCAGTCTCCGTGGTGATTTCCAGAGTTTGAAAATCTTCCCTCGCGGTTAAGTCTTGGATAAAAGTTTGACGGCTCGGGTCTGATTTCGTACCACCGAGGCCATGGTGATTCGATGGCTCAGGTCTGCTTTCGTACCGTCGAGGTCGTAGTGATTTGTGACTCGGGGTCGGGTTACGTCCCACCAAGGTCTTAATGTCTTCGTTGGCATGGGGTGGAGTTTCTCCCCCATGGCCGAGTATTGATGGCACAATGAGGGAACATTCCCTTGTGGCTAAGTACTTATTGTGGCTCGGGCTCGAGTTACTTCCCACTGAGGCCTTATTATCTTCGTTGGCATGAGGTGGAGTTTCTCCCCCTTGGCCGAGTATTGATGGTACAAGAAGATAACATTCTCTTATGGCCGATATATATTATTATCAGCCCGGGATTGGGTTACATCCCACCGAAGCCCGTTATTTTCTACCCCCGGACCGGTCCAAGCCGGACTGGACCGGGCCCGGGCTTTTTTGCCACCCTTAGTGACCTATGTGGGACTTTGACCAGAACAGAGAAAACTGCTTCTTACTGAGATTGCAGCATGTCGAGAGCATGCATTAGCCGGAGGTGGCATGAGATGAGCTTCTTCAAGCAGAGAAGCAATGAGTGAGCTGACTCGGGTTAGCTCGGATCAACCTTTTCGATCAGAGAGGGCCAAACATAAAACATGACCAAGTTATGAATCAGAAACTGAGATGATGAATTAGAATTATGAATCCGGCGTGGATTTTCACAAGTAGTATTGAAGCATGCAGTTGTGGTACCTGCTGAGGGGTGGGGCAGACTTGAGACTTTGGACTGGATCAAGATTGAGTATCAGCCCGAGGACATCAGTTCGGCTTCCAGGTCCATGCACCACCATCTTTTTTATAGTTCCCGACATCAACTCATTAACTCGTTGATACCAAGAACTAGTGGGCAGATGTTAATGGTGGTTTTCAGCTCCCAAGAAGTTAGAATCCATAAGAATGGTAGAATGAGAATTGCAGTTAATAGACAAAAGGTCAAAGTCATTGCAAGGATGAGAGGTCGGACAGACGGATCCGAGCCCGAGGTGCAAAAAGGCAACCCGAGAGCAGAACTAAGTGATTCGACAGCACAAGAACATCTGCCTAAGACCGACCTGATGTTAGGGATCATATTTAGTAAAATTTGTGCAGATGAAGACTGACCCAACCTGATGAGGGGTTGCCAGATTCAAACATCATTATAACACATGTGAAGACCGACCCGACGAAGTCATATGACCTTTCAACCCGACCTGGTTAAAAAGACATGAAGAGGATCCAACACTGATCACCTCGGTATGTCGACCCACCTAGGTCGGGGCTGCTAAATCTTATGCATATGTATGGATGACGTAAGCCTTACATGAAACCTAGTGCCGCCAGACAGTTGGATGTGTGTAACGTACGAGTAATGGGCAATCACGGCAAGGAAACGTGGCAGACGTCATGAATGGTCGTAACGTACGGTAATGGGCGTTTCACGTGGCTGACGTCATAAACTGTTGTAACAGTAGAATTTGTTCTAGTATATAAATGGGTGAAGAATTCATTGTAGAAGATTCTTTTGGATGGCTAATTTGTTTTTCATTTGTAATAGAGAGGAAAAAAGCTTAAGTATAAGTGAGAGCTAGGAAGAGGCGGATCAGCCGAGCTAGAGGAGACAGAGATCGGTCCGACCCGAGGTGGAAATAAAAATCTTTCTTTTATTTATGTCAGTGGACATAGGTTGGATCCATTCCGCTGAATCACGTTAAATCCTCTATTTTGTCTGTTTGTTTTTCATCTTTTGCTAAGTTTACCTTTGGTCCTCAAATTAAACAAATTCACAGTTGAGGGGGATTTATTCAAGGAGTGGTTTTTCCGAATTATCCCTAAAATGAAAATCAACCGTCAACATAATCTTAACATGATCACGTCCAAGCTAACAAATTATTCTTCCATGTATGTAAGTCCATCATTATATGCATACGGTCCTTCATGCTCACCGCATTTGCATATCACGTAACATAATAAAAATTTCACATATTTTTCCAATCTAGTAGAATCAGTTCATGCGGATCGTGCTGGCACTTCAAGAAACACATTTGATTTTTTATATTTTCAATAGCAGTTAAGTAATTGAACCAAAGAATTTCATGTGTACCAGTATTAATAGGAAATTTACAAAACTAACCTAACTAATTAAGTCAAATACAAAATTAGCCAAATTGCTTGTTTGATATGGTTTTTAGTAGATATAAAAATTTTTTTTTAATCCTAAAAATTATATTCAAAATTTTTGATGGTATGTGATAGCATTTTAAGTAGAGATTTTGAGAATTAAAAAAACTATTTTGGTTCTACTAATAAAAGCTCAAAATTAGGATTTTTAGGAGTATAACTTGAATTTTTTTTTTTAAATTAGTAAATTATATATAATACTTTTATTTAATTTAACAATATTATTTCATTTATTTAGTAACATAATTTAAAAAAAACTATCAAATAAAATAACTGTATATTTTTAATAAAAATTCCGACTCACAACTAAATACTTAATTTTTTTTTTATTTATAAAAACTCTATTTTAAATAAATTTTATTTGAAAATTATTCCAAGCAAAAAATAGTAGCAATGGACCAAAGTGCCCCTAATTTTTAATTCCAGAAATCCTCTCCAAAGGGCGGTTGAACTTTGAAAGTTTGAAGCTCTCCCTTCGAAATCTATCATCTATCTCACAAACCAGCGAGGCTGCGGCAAGCTAAGCAACGGCGATAGAATCTCCCCTAACAGCGGGGAAAAGAACGGTGGTGGTTGCAGTGGAGGCGACGGTTGTGGGAAAAAATAAATGAACTTCAAGTTTGTTTCGAATCTGTAATTTTTTTGTTATCTTCATTTTTTATAATTTCTCTTTTCTGTGTTTGTTTGGTTAGGTTAGTTTTAAAATGACTTGTATGGTTGTTTAAATGTGTTAGAAGTACATGCACACTAAGTGTTCGATTAAATGTAAGTTCGAAATAATTTTACATTTTACTAAACATTTAGTTGTTTGTTTGCTTCATGCAGTGATGTAGGAAGATTGTGATGATTTTTTGTTCTTGAAAATTTGGTTTAATTTCTGCAAAATATTGTAATTTATGGCTATGTAATTGTAGAGAGGACACCCAATTGGTCACCCATTTCAGAATTGGGTTATGGCACCTGGGCGCCCGTCCAAGCACCCAGGTGTGGCTGAGCGCCCGTCCAGGTGCCCAGGTTGCCCAAATCCAAAGAGGGCGTCCACTTCTGAAATGGCTGATTTTGATTTTTTTTTTTAATTATTTTAATGGGGCTGAAATGGTTTTTATCTACCATCGCCGGAATGCTTCTGCAGTCGCTGGATTTTTTTTTCTCCCTCCACCGGTCGTCTTCCTTAACAATCTCCTGGAGAAAGAAAAGAGAGGGATGTTGTCAAGTTAAGTTAGGGGTTTGAGAATGTGGGTTAGTTTTGAAAGTGGTAAAAGTTAGCTGGTCATATTTGTATACTATTTTCCCTGTATTAATATTACTTGACACGAAAAGAACGCCAACTTCACACTCTAATTGCAGCATGCTTTTCTCAAAAACTAGCTAAAAAGAGACTGAAATATATTCTATCTCTCTGCTTACTTTTCAATTAAAGTTATTTTTAGCTGCTTTCATCTGGATTTTCAATTCTTTTTCTCCTTTTTAGGGTATAAGGTGGTTCATTTTTGGTCGGTCTGATGGATTTTGGATACAGAATGCTGAAGGTGTACTCTTGCGCATCTCAGGTAAGTGCATTAGCTTCTTTTTGTATCATTCATGTTCTGATTATCTTCATTTTATTCTTTTTTAAAATTTTAGTTAGTGATACTGATATTATTATTTTATGTTTTGTCAATGTACAACTCTTTGGATTGCCTGTTTGTTGTTCAAATTAATGGAGTCAAATGAGAGTAAAACTGCAGCTTTACCATTGAATTTGATGTTTTATAGAGTAATATTTTTGAATTGGAATCGAGTGATAAATTTCTATTACATGGAATTAAGGAACCGTCAATTTAATCAAATGTTTGTAACTTAATTATTGTTATTATATTCACCTAAGTAATGGCTAGTTAGTGAGGGCGATTGATGTCACATCTTTATTTTGGACTTAAATTAGATTTTCATTTTGGTTCTAAAGCTTTTGCAGATTGGCAATCTAGGTCTCCAGCTATTGTGGTTTTTGATACATTTAATTGTCCACTTGTGGTACTTTGCACTGGGTATAGTTGGTGTGACAAAAAGCTTTCTTATCTCTAGTGGAATACTAAAGAGTTACAAAGCTCTTGATATAGACAAGCTCCAGTACCTGGCCATAGTAATAGAAAGTGAAGAAGCTTGTCATATTCCAGCAGTTATTGAGCTTTTGCAGTGGCTGTTGGATATTGGTGTAAAGCGTGTGTGTCTCTATGATGCTGCAGGTAGGGATGGTTGGGTTCAGTGATCATTAACGTTCTTTTATCTGTATGATCATGCAGCAGCATATATGCTTTTTGGATATGCAATCCTTCTCTGTAGCCCAATATTGTCATTTTATAATTTTTAAACTTCTTGTTGATTATAGGAATACTGAAGAAGTCAAAGGAATCAATTTTGGAGAAATTGAATAATGCATCTTTGTTTAAGGTAGTATGTTGCTACATATGTTGTATGGTAGCATGACCTCTTTTCTTTTCCTCAATTTAATGTCCACCGAATTTCTTGATTTTTAGCAATACTATTGGATATATGTTCTTTATTGGCCAATCTTCCAAGTAGCTTCATATAATGAAATTAGGAGGAAGTCCTATTGGCCAATTTAACATTCATAATTTTTGTGTAGTGCTGGGTTGATCTATTGTGTTATTACAGAGTTATGTGTTATTTGTGTAAGCTTAGCTTAGCTAGACCTAGTATAATGAAATTAGGAGGAAATCTTAATGGCTATGTTAATTTGTCTTTACACTACTGACAGTTTGTAGAGCACAATAGCGTCAAAGGATCCATGTAGCTAAACCTACCTAGCGGGAAAAGGCTTTTGTTTTGTTTTGTCCGGTTTGTACTGCCAATTTGTATTCTTTAAACAATAATGTGTTTGCTTATTTACAAATATACTTTACACCCGCAAAAAACGTCGGTCAACTGCCGTTGACCGACCCAGAATTCGAAATTGAAGTTGATTTCTGGTCGAATTTTATATCCTAATCCTAACTCTAACCTTAATTTTAGATAACTAACTCATCAATTGTAAAAATCCCCAATTTGATGCATAAACCCTAATAAAAAAAAAAAAAAAAAACTCTAATTTCTTCAATTTTTGTTAGTTTCTCATCAAATTGACCCTCTATAAATTTTACCCATTGCTCAAACAACATTTTCCTGTGATTAATTTGTCAAAATCACACCAAATCTTAAACCTAATTATGAAAATTCTCTATTTCCGATTAATTTCTTAGGCCCCGCCTAGCGCCTATCGCGTTTTAGAACACTGATTTTGCTTAGCTTACTTTGTTTACAGTAATGGTAACATACTTAACATTATCTGCAATATACACATGCTGTTAAAATGTTTGTAATGATGCCAAAATTCTCAATGACCTTGGTATCTTTATTATTCAGGAAGCTGATGAAAGCAATCCACTTCTTGACCATAAACATATTACTTTGGAATTTGTGGCCAAAGCTGCTAACTTGCTTTTTATGAAGTATTTGAAACTGTGGGACTCTGGTAAAATTCAGGAAGAGAAATTTTTTACTGAAGCTCACATGTCTGAGGCACTGAGAGCTGTTGGTTTGTGTTACTTGTCAGATTTCCTCTTTATTAACAGAAACGATATCCTTTCAAGTTTTAATAACTTATTTTTTGGGTTTTGATGTTTTTCTACCGTCAGGTTGCAAAGGACCGGAACCTGACCTGTTATTGGTTTATGGACCTGCAAGATGCCACCTAGGTTTCCCTGCTTGGAGAATTCAATATACTGAGATTGTGTGAGTGTTCTTAATTAAATGGAGTTACCGTGTTAGCCTCTTGTATTTCTGTTTTTCTGGTGATGTTTGGGGTATTTTAACAAATGGAGCTGTTTAAACATATCTTCAAAAGTGAATGCCATCGACTTTTTATCATGCAAATTGATTTGAGACTGAGATTATAGGGCAATTATCTAAAAATTATTTTCAAGTTCTCTCCCTCAGACATAATTAGTGGTGGATTGGTTTTGGTTACCTAGTGAAACTAAAATACACTTATGGTGTTTTCCATGAGGGTAATAGGAATGGGGTCGTCCCCAAGGGGTGTGGCTTGGTGGTGTAAGATTCAAGATCTCACATTGTGGTACTGGGTTCGAATTCAGGGAGTACATTTCTTGTACGAGCCTGGGACAGTTGGGGTTTTTACCTGCTCCGCTTAAGTTCGGAACGGGTGATTTGGCGGTAAGGTTTTCAACGATTTCAAAAAAAAAAAAAAAGGAATGAGGTCCCCAAGGGGCGTGACTTGGTGGTGTAGGGCTCAAGCCTTGAGGTCTTGGGTTTGAATCCAGAAAATGCGTTTCTTGTAAGAGTATGAGACAACCAGGGGTTTTACCTGCTCCCCTTAAGTCCGAAATGGATGGTTTGGCGGCGATGTTTCCAACAATTCCAAAAAAAAAAAAAAACAATAATGGGAATGAGGGAATGTGAATCATTTCCATGAGAGGAGTTTACTTTATAAAATTGAATGAAAATGAAAATGGGGATGTAACGCACACATTTTGAAGGTTGGAATGGAAGTCACATTCCCACCATCCTTGAGGAATGAGAATCTCATTCCCAATGGGAAAGTATAATATTGTCCATAAAGTAATTAATTAATATTAATTTATAAATAATAAGTAAAATGTATTAATAATTAATCAATAATTAATAATTAATAAAAAAATAATATTTAATATTTTAATAAAAAAATAAATTAATATTTAGTTTTTTAATACATTAATAATAAATTAATAATTAATAAATAATAATTAATTATACTTAATTTGTAAATGATAAATAAAATTTATCAATAATTAAATAATATTTAATATTTTAATAAAAAAATTAATATTTAGTAATTTAATACTTTAATAATTAATAAAATAATAAGTGATAAATTAATATAGAATTATAATTAAGGGTATTTTTGTAACTTGTTGACAATTCATTTCCGATTACTAGATAAAGTAAACACATCAATGACAATACTACTTCATTCCGATTACGATTCCTACAGTTAAGTAAACAACTTATTTTGATTTCGATTTACCATTACCATTCCCATTCCAACCTATTTTGATTCCATCTCTTTCCGATTTCATCTCATTCTGATTACGAGTAAGTAAACGAACCATTAGTATTTTGAGAATGGTTTTGGCACCATTATATTTCTTTTATTCCCTTATAAAATGCCAGACAGCAAATATAATCAGCAAATGACCGTCGAACGATCAGTCTACCGGCCTTGAGTTAAATTAATTTTATGTGTTATAGGCATATGAGAAATCAAGTCATACAAAAAAAAGGTATTAGGATTTTATATCTCGGATTGTCCCATACTTTCAAGATGATGAAGAAACTAAGAAAGTAAACAATTTTTTCTATTGAATTTGAACATTCCTTGTTCATCGTCTGTGTCTTTTGTTATCCAAGTATTCTAGCTTCAAACATTGATCTGTTTTGGCTGGGAAATGCCGTGAAGGCACTTCCTCCTTTTCTGGTTCATATTGGATTCTTCTATGCTATGATCTTGGGCTTGTAGTGAATCAACTACAAGTGATTGCAGGAACTTCCTCCTTTTCTTACTTGAATTTGCTTTTGTGCAACTTAATTTTGGCTGTATTTTGTGTTACAGCCATATGGGATGTTTAAAATCCAGGAACTACGATTCCCTGTTAAAAGCCATTTACAAGTTCACAATGGTGTGCCAAAACTATGGTAAGTCTTTTAATTTTTAATTTATTTTTTATTTTTACTATTTGTGTTGGACATCTCTTGTCTTAAAGATATGAAGGAACTAGTGACTCGGATAAGAAGAATAAAAGTGAACTAGTGTGAGATAACAAAATCTGTAATTCTAAAACTCTGGACACTGGTTGTAATATAGATTGTCAGTTCAATCTTCAAGTGGGCTTGGCTTTCGCATTTTTCATGGATTTGGGTTAAGATCGGTATTAATTTTATATATGGCTTGCTCACCATAGGTTCTGATGTTACATTTTTTCAATAGAATTTCTAATACCCCGTTCTCCATCTTTCGACAGGGAAATGAATTGCTGTACTGCGAGATCATCAACAGAGGTATTTGGTGCAGAGATGTAAATTATAAGCAACATTCGAGTCTTTCATACTTTGCCAGTGAAGTGTGGCTGTCATTTTTGAACTTCTCTATTTAAACAAATCATATTTGGCTGATAATCCATCCCTAATAGATGATAAAAGCTTCTGTTTGCTTCGCCAGTTAGCTATTTGGGTTATTGTATCATGAAACCCTTGACAATAAAATTTATGTTGGTTAACTTGGTCGTGTCGAAATTGGCTTGCAGATCCATAAACTAATAACAACAGGTCAGGTTTTGGCCCTTTGCAACCTAATGGTGGAAAATCATCAAAACCCAAAAAGTAAGATATTAAAACTTGAAAGGATATCATTTCCGTTATTACAGAGATCTGAAAAGTCACAAACCAACAGCTCTCAGTGCCTCAAACGTTAGCATCGGTACTAATTTTCTCTTCCTGGATTTTGCCAGAGTCCACCAGTTTCAAATACTTCATAAAAAGCAAGTTAGTTGCTTTGGCCACAGCTTCCTTCCCATTAGGTAATGAAGCAAATGCCAAAGTAATATGTTTATGGTAATATGTTTATGGTCAAGAAGTGGATTGCATTCATCGGCTTCCTGAATAATAAAGATACCAAGTTCGTTGAGAATTTTAGCATCATTACTAATATTTGAACAGCATGTGTATTTTGCAGATAATGTCAAGTATGTTACCATTACTGTAAATAAGAAAGCTAAGCAAAATAAAAGGAATATCTGTGTAAAGTATATTTGTAAATAAGCGCACACGTTATCGTTTAAAGAATACAAATTGCATACAAATCAAACAAAACACAAGTCTTTTCTCATTAGGTAAGATCGACTATATGGATTCTTCCAACGCTATTGTGCTTTTATAAATTATCAATAAAGAAAAATAAACATAGCCATCAAGTCTTCCTCCTAATTTCATTATACGAGGTCTAGAAAAATGTGTTTACACACTATTTGAGAACTCACAAAAGATTACAAAAATTTGAATGTAAGTGTATTACCCAAATGAAACTCAGCTCACTAAATGAATGAGAAGATGTAAATTCAAGAGAGACTCTTAAAATGAAGTAGTGTCCAATTTATAAGTAAAAATTTGAGCAGTCATGTTTCTCTATTCTAAGACCGGTATGCCGGTCTTCGGAGGCACGTGTACCGGTCTTTGATTCAAACAGCAATTGAATAGTTGTCGTTGGTGTTGGACAATTATGACCCATAGCGTCACTATTTGTAAAAGACATTGTGGTTTTTGTACAAATTAACTATGTGATAATGGAAATTGCATTTTATCATTTTGTAATTAGATTACATGTATATATAAATGATAAAAGTTCTTATGATTAGTTCCGGATTATAAGATATGAGACAATATCAATCCACAAAGATTTAATTATTAAATATCCCTAGTCGTAGTATTATCGAGACTGGACATCGATAATGCAGAATAGACTAGTATTGCACTTGTGCGTGTTATGGAAGCGTAACAACATAGTTCTCATATATTTAAGTATTGGATATTTATGCAAGTGTGATAGGAGGTTGTGTTTAGCGATGGTACGGAAACAGCTTTGTTCTGGATAGACCCCGCGGAATCCCATTGGTAGTATGACTATGTGTCTATGGGAATCCGCTTCAGGGTAGGTGTATTTGGCCTTAACCTGAGACTTGCATCGCTAGTACTTGCGACAATCAATACGCTTTGGTTTTGGTCGTCCGAGACTTTAACAGGTTCTGTGTAGCCTCTTCTGAGTTTATTGAGAATCGTAGTGTATTGGGTGTGATGTCAAGACGGGAAGTATCACTTCAGTCATATGGAGATGATGATCACGCATGGATACATAACCGGTTCTCTATTATGTTGCAACTATCGGGATAATATGCCAAGGTCATGATTATCCGATTATAGAGACTAGTTTCTTGTGATCCGATATATGCTTCGTACGAGGCAGACACTATTCCAGCCCCATGCCTTGCATGTGACATCAGATACTGGATCATAATACGCAATACTACGTATACTACGCCTGATATAGATTATATATTCCTTTAAGAATATTTCTGGAGAATTGGGTAGGCACGTCGCTTTGCTAGAAGCCAACCATGTCTCTTAAATCGGTTAGAATGTGGTACCGGGTATGCACGTGTTCGGATAGTCCGACGACCGAATTTACTGCCAACATATCCAGGGATCTCATGGGTCGCTTCCCGAAGATTCACCGATGACGTATGACTCGAACATAATTAATCTAGGATTAATTAGAAGAGAGAGAAAATTAATATAGGATTAATTACGGTGAGAATTTATCTGGGATAAAATTCTATTAGAAGAGAGAGAACGATTAATTCGGAATTAATCGATTAAAATAATATATTCGATATATTAAATGAAATTGGATTTCATAGCGGAATTAAAATTGGATTTTAATTCGGGCAAACGAATTAATTTATAATTAATTCGTAAGCGACTTTAATAATGTCGCAACGGTAAATTCGTTAATTCGGAA
Organism: Zanthoxylum bungeanum; assembly: GCA_019454045.1. Taxonomy (NCBI): domain Eukaryota; kingdom Viridiplantae; phylum Streptophyta; class Magnoliopsida; order Sapindales; family Rutaceae; genus Zanthoxylum; species Zanthoxylum bungeanum. Next base: position 62,438 of record SKCR01039118.1, on the reverse strand, counting down.
TTAAACGAACCCGAGCCCGAGCGAAATTGCACGTTGAGATTGTTCGACGTAAATTCGGAATTTACAAGTGGTGGGACCCACTTGACTTACATCACAAGCTTGACATGTGATGTAAGTTGTTATGGCTTGAGTGTAAAACTAGCTTTACTTGTTTTTCACTCAACACACTTTGTGTTTGTTTAATCATTTTGGTGAATGACAAATACCAAATCTTGGATTTGGTATATCATGATTTGGATTTTGGAAATCAAATACACACAACAAAAAATTTGGAAAAACTTCTCTCTCTTTTCTCTCCCTATGCCGTGAGCTTCATCTTCTTTTCTTGAAATTTTGTTTCAAAATTTCTTAAGTGCTAGCACATAAAGGAATCATACAAAGGTGTTAGGGAAACTTTTCCCATTGAGCTTGGAATCAAAGATCAAAGCTTGGAGCTTGATACACAACTTGGAGGAGCTTGGAACACTTTCAAAGAGAGCAACATTTTTGTTTACAACACATCCTACAACCGATATTTGTAAGTATAATTCTCAATACTTTCTTTAGTATTCACACTTTTATCATGCTTGAAATGTTCTTGGGATGATCTTAGAGACCAACAGTTGGGAATTTAATGCACAAAACCTACCGTATTACTGATCGATTTGTAGACCGGTACGAGACCGTATGCCGGTCCTATCTCGGTCTGTCGTTTTGGGGCATTTTGTTGGACAATAATGACCCATAGCGTCACTATTTGTACATATCACGGTGTTGTTGTACAAATTAACTATGTGACAAAGGAGATTGCACTCTTATCATTTGTGATTTGATCACCGAGATATATAAATGATAGGAGGTCCCTATGATTTGTTCCTGGACGGAGAATGATATGAGACAGTATCATTCCACGAATGATAAATCATTAAATATCCCTAGTCAGAGTATTATCGAGATTGGACATCGATAAATACGTAAAAGACTAGTATTACACTTGTGCGCATTGTGAGGGCACAACGGCATAGTTCTCATATATTTGGGTATAGGATACTCATGCAAGTGTGATAGGAGGTTGTGTTTTACCGATGGTACGGGAAACAGCTTCGCTCTGGATAGACCCCGCGGAATCCCATTGGTAGTATGACTATGTGTCTATGGGAGTCTGCAATCAAGGTAGGTGTATTTGGTCTTAACTTGAGACTTGCACCGCTAATACTTGCGACAATCAATATACTTTGGTTGCGGTAGTCCAGGCTTTAACAGGTTCTGTGTACGCCAATGCTGGGTATATTGAGAATCGTAGTGTGTTGGGTATGATGTTAAGACGGAAGTATCACTCCAGTCATATGGAGATGATGGTCACATAGGATACGGAACTCGTTCTCTTAAATGCTCGAGCTATCGGGATATTATGACTAGGTCATGTATATCCGATTATAGAGACTAGTTGCCAGACATCCGATATGTGCTTCGTACGGAGCAGACACAATTCCATCCCCAGGCCTAGCACGTGACTGCTCTGATACCAATGTTGGTTTCTAATTAGGTCCCAAGAATGAAATCAAGCAAGAAAAACGCATGTGAATACACAAAGGAGAATGGCGGAAACATACTCATAATGATCGGTTCTTGCAACGCGATGAACACAAGCCTTCAAGCTCCCTCAAAGGTCATGGCAGTAGCTTCCCTTGGCAGTGGACTGCTCGGTTTTGGTCTCTTTGGCTCCTCCAAGATTCGGCCATTGATGACCTCCATTGAAGCTCCAAGCTTCAAGCTTCAAAAACGATTCCATGCTCACGAAAACGCTGCCCTATCACCTTATGATGACTCAAGTGTGTGCTAGCACTTAGATTTTGCAACAAAATCATCACATTTCTTCTCATTGTTGCTCGGCAGAACCAGAAAAAGGAAGAAGAAAATGGCTCCAAGCCGAGAGAGAAGAAGAGGAAAAATGGGTTTCCTTGAAACCGTGAAAGTGGAGAGAGAGAAAAGAAAAGAAAATGTTTTGTATATATATTTATTTTTATTTTCCCAAACAACAAACAAATACATAAAACACTTTTTCATTTACCAAAAAGTCAAAAGCAAAAAGCAAATAATGCTTTTCTATCAACTCACATCAACTCACATCAATCAATCAATCAATTGTCATATCACTCAAAGTGACATGTGATTTGACGCTTGATGTGACTAATGATTTGACGCTTGATTTGACTTGCGTGCCGTACTCGAATTCGAAATGCGAATGTGCTCGCGGAAAATTGTTCTAAACCAATTTTCTTGAAATTGATCATGCACAACTTCAATTCAACCTCATTCAAGCATACTTAATCAAACAATTTAACCAATTCATGCTCAAATCGATTTTGCCCAATTTTAAACCCTAAAAAATTTCATGCTTGATATTAGCTCAAGATACCATTGTTGATTTGAGGTTTAATTGGATTGAATTTTGAATTGGACAAATTTCCCCAAATTAAAGGCTTGGCCGAATTTAGTGATATAAAAATTCATGGTGATTTTTTGATTTTCATTCATTGGATGAGTTGAATTGATTTGGGAAATGATGGTTGTGGATTCAATTGGATTGAAACCGAATCAGATTGTAATAAACCCTAATTGCCGAGACACTTGAAACATGAAATGAGTTTGATTTTGATTGAATTGTGTTGGACACTATTTGATGTTAAAGTGCATGATTAATTAGGCTAATTGATGTTTTAGAAATGTTAATTGGGTGATTAATTGTGTATTACACTTAGGTTAATTAATTGTGGAATTTGGAATTTTATAAGTTAATTAATTGGGCTTGAAATTGGATTTGGGCCTTATAGGTTGTAATTGGGCATTGGGCTTGGTTGTACCAAGTTAGGTTTAAGCCAATTTGGTTGGATCCAATTGGGCCCAAAACCGCATCCATAAAGTCCAATTATGACTTAATGGACCTTAATTATTTAATTGGGCCTAATGGGCCAAAATTGATTTCTGGGCTTATGGGGTAAATCCCGGATTGGACTTTGGTTATCGGTTTGACCCGAGTTGACCAAAAGTCCACACCTTAAAGAAATTAATTAAAAGCCCATTGGACTTTAATTAAATGAACATTGGATGTTAATCGGGCTTTGAGACCCGTTGCGATTAAATTTGGAATTTAAATCGTAAAAGGTTTATTAATAAAGTGTAGTATTTAATTTGGAATTAAATAGTGAATTAGTATTAAATACAAATTGAATTGGATTTAATTTTGTAGTTTAATTTAATTCAAGAATTCGTACTTTGAGTACTTATTCGCAAAACGAGTTTGACTCGAGCAAAATCAAATCGTTGTTTGAACATTGGATGATCACTAATTATCAGATTAATTAATTGGATTAGATTGATTGATAACATGCTTGTGTGAATACATGGTTGCGATGCATGAATAATGTATATCAGATGAATATTAGATGGGTGGGGCAATTTTAGAAATTGTTGTAATAAATTTGATTTATTAATTGGACCTGCGTGTCCAGCCTTATCACCTCCATACTCTATGTATTCTCTTCTCACCTATTCCCCTCAATGTAAATGAGGTTTCTTTAGAAGTGTAGTGTAACGGGTAGAAGTAAATACATGTGCTAGCGGGAGAGAGAAAAAGAGCTTTGATCTAGGATCAATGTGTAAAGTATCCATCCGCATATCATTATTATTTTATCATATGCGCTTTATTATGTGTTTAGAATGCATGCTTAAGGGTGTATGATGATGAGACCTTAACAAAGATAATAAATTGGTTGCCAATTTGCACTCGAAAAACCCTCGCTAAATATTAAGCGTCTTTCCTTCCATTGAGTGATTCTCACTCAAGATCCGAGACTGGCATTGGCTTGTTGGCCAAAGTCAAGGCCTTTGTCCGTCGAGGATGTGTTTGAATCACGAAGGCTTTGTTCCATATCAGTGTCTTGTCCAAGTTGTGGTTTGTTGGCCAAAGTCAAGACCACTTCTTGTCCATCAACATTGATTACGAAGCTTTCCATGGTCAATGGGTCGCGCTTGACTGAGATCACTAAGTTTGTTGTGCCAAAGCCAAGGCTTAGTTGATTCAGAGGAAAAAGGTTAGGTAATACATTGGATTTATTGGCATATATAAGATATATGTTTCGGACTTGGATGTCCCCCTACCGGATCTAGGAATTGGATTGGATCCAATCGATATTAGAGATCTACCTAGTTAATTATCATACAATTTGTTGGCCAAAGTCAAGATTGTGTGATATTTAACGGGATCCTAGCCCACTAGGAAACACGATTTCCCGAGTAATCGACAGAGGGTTAGAGGCTCGCTGAAAAATAGTGGTAGGCAAGAATTGAATTTGCAATATTCGTTTAATTACTTGCCATACGCGCTCATTCAAATTATTTCGTAGTTAAATTAAATGTTAGTTGGACTAATATTTAATTTGTTGTTTTAATAAACAGTTGGACTGTATTATAGTTGATTATATAATTGGATTATAGTAATCAATATATTTGAATTAATTAATTTCAATTTATAGTTGATTTTATAGTTGGACTATAGTAATCAATATAATTGAGGTTAATTAATTTAAATTATATTTGATTGTATAGTTGGACTATAATAATCATTATAATATATAGTACCACAAATCGTTGATTAAATAGTTGGACTATTAGAATCAAGATATAATTGAAAGATTGACATTTAAAACATAATCCTAGGGAAAATGTATTTAAATGGTTTAATTTTCAAAATTGGGAATAATTTCAGGATGGTCCTGGAAACTAATAAGTTACTTGGTATCATATTAGGCCTAAGCCTGGAGTTAAGCAAATAAGTGGAAAATGATATTTGGAATATTCATGTAATGATAACTTTAGTGCTTAATCCATTATACTTGTCATAGACTCCTTAATTTCTTTATCAGAACTAAGGATTAAATTCTTAAAGTATGATATTGAAATGGAAGGATCTTCATAAATCTATACATAGATTTTAGAAGTAAATATTGCAATGATAAACTCTTGGAGAGTTAATGGCTATACTCAAGGAGACAAAGCCAAACTTTGCAATAATGCAAGTAGCGCAAGGCGCATCTTACTTCGATATTCCAAAGGCCAAGGCTTGGCCAAAGGCTTCTGGAATGTGAAAATGGCAAAGGCAATATCATTATAATCTTCTGGGAAGATAAAAGGACATATCCCAAGAAGGAACTGAAGACGAGCAAGGCTCTGACTTCAAATATGTTTGTCATATATATGTTCACAACTAGTATTAAAATTGGATTTTAGATACTTAGTGTGGTACATAAATATGTACTGATGTTCAGAATCTGCTATGAGTAGGATACTGACTTCTATTGAGATTAATCTGCGAATTGAAAACGGGACAAAAGTCACTGTTTTAACTGTAGATACCTAAGTTTAGGAACTACCATTTGGGTATGTACGTAAATTAGGAAACTGTTATAATGTAACTAGTTTGACTAGAAACATTATCTCTATATCAGTGTATAATCTGTTGCGGATATACCTTTATATTCTAGAACACTAAAGTGTTTTATTATATAAAGATGATATTGAGATAAACACATTAGATGTGAATAACAGAATTTATATTTAGAATATAAATAAATCTCACACGTATAACATGACAAACAAATAGCTCAAACTGATTTGATCAGGTGAAACTTGAATGTGGCATTGTTGTCTGGGACACAATTTAAACAAGACTCGTATATCCACACTTTCGAAGAGTGGGTACTAGGACTAATTTGATTCCAATCAAATAAAGTCTACGAATCTAGTTTATTGGGCAAAGTGCCTAAAACACCTTTACTTGGTAAAATGTCAGTGCCACCGATCTGTTAGCCCTAGTTCATAGTGAAGCAAGTGGGCCCATGTCTAACTAGGCTAGAGGTGGATATGAATATTTCGTGACCTTTACGGATGTGGCATTGTTGGTTTCTAATTAGGTCCCAAGAATGAAATCAAGCAAGAAAAACACATGAATACAACAAAGGAGAATGGCGGAAACATACTCACAATGATCGGTTCTTGCAACGCGATGAACACAAGCCTTTTCACCCCTCCTTGAAGCTCAGAAGTGGCTTCCCTTGACAGTGGACTGCACGGTGGTGGCTCATTTTGGTCCTCTAAGATTCGGCCATTGAAGACCTCCATTGAAGCTCCAAGCTTCAAGCTTCCAACCTCACGAAATCGGTTCCCTATCACCTTAGGAAGACTCAAGTGTGTGCTAGCACCTTGTCTTCTTCCTTGCTTCTCACGGCCAAGCCAAGATCTAGAGGAAGAAGAAGAAGAAACGGCTCAAAGCCGAGAGAGAAGAGGAGGGAAAAATGGGTTTCCTTGAAACCGTGAAAGTGGAGAGAGAGAAAAGAAAAGAAATGTTTTGTATATATATTTATTTTTATTTTCCAAAAACAAAATACAAATACACAAAACACTTTTTCATTTACCAAAAAGTCAAAAGCAAAAAAAGCAATTAATGCTTTTCAATCAACTCACATCAACTCACATCAATCAATCAATCAATTGTCATATCACTCAAAGTGACATGTGATTTGACGCTTGATGTGACTAATGATTTGACGCTTGATTTCACTTGCGTGCCACACTCGAATTCGAAATGCAAATGCGCTCGCAAATAATCCCGGGCTCGGGTTCGCTAATTCTAAATTAACGATTTTTCCGTTGCGACGTAATTAAATGATTACGCCTAGCGAAATCACTATTCACGTCGCTAACGAATTAATTCTAAATTAATTCGTTTGCCCGAATTAAAATCTAATTTTAATTCCACGTCGAAATCCAATTTCGTATAATATATCAAATATATTATTTTATCGATTAATTCAAATTAATCGTTCTCTCTCTTTAATTAATATTTTATCCCAGATAAAATATCTCTGTAATTAATCCCAGATTAATTTTCTCTCTCATCAAATTAATCCGAGTTTAATTAAAGTGCGAGTCATACATCATCGGTGAATCTTCGGAAAGCGACCCATGAGATCCCCGGATATGATGGCAGTAAATACGGTCGTCGGACTATCCGAACACGTAAGTACCAAGTACTACGTTTGTACCGATTTACAAGACAAGGTTGGCTTCTAGAAAAGCGTCATGCCTACCCAATTATCCAGAAATATCCTTATAGGAATATGTGATATATATCAAGCGTAGTATACCGTAGTATTGTGTATGTCGATCCAGTATCGGATTAGTCACGTGCTAGGCCTGGGGCTGGAATTGTGTCTGCCCCGTACGAAGCACATATCAGATGTCTGACAACTAGTCTCTATAATCGGATATACATGACCTAGTCATAATATCCCGATAGCTCGAGCATTTAAGAGAACGAGTTCCGTATCCTATGTGACCATCATCTCCATATGACTGGAGTGATACTTCCGTCTTAACATCACACCAAATACACTACGATTCTCAATATACCCAGCATTGGCGTACACAGAACCTGTTAGAGTCCTGGACGACCGCAACCAAAGCATATTGATTGTCACAAGTATTAGCGGTGCAAGTCTCAGGTTAAGACCAAATACACCTACCCTGATTGCAGACTCCCATAGACACATAGTCATACTACCAATGGGATTCCGCAGGGGTCTATCTAGGGCGAAGCTGTTTCCCGTACCATCGGTAAAACATAACCTCCTATTACACTTGCATGAGTATCCTATACCCAAATATATGAGAACTATGCCGTTGTGCCCTCACAACGCGCACAAGTGTAATACTAGTCTTTTACGTATTTATCGATGTCCAATATTGATAATACTCTGACTAGGGATATTTAATGATTTATCCTTCGTGGACTGATACTGTCTCATATCATTCTCAGTCCAGGAACAAATCACAGGGACCTCCTATCATTTATATATCTTGGTGATCTAATCACAAATGATAAGAGTGCAATTTCCTTTGTCACATAGTTGATTTGTACAACAACACCATGATCTGTACAAATAGTGACGTTATGGGTAATAATTGTCCAACAGGCATCGCGTATGGTTATGTGTTTCTTTTGAAACACAAATCGGAAACTTTTAAAGTTTCAACACGAAATAAACAAACATATCGGCTAAAGTATTAAACCATCACGGTTTGACCATGATGAAAATACTTAAGCAATAAGTTTCTCATATACATGAGAGAGTATAGTATTCTTTCAAATGAGGACTCCTTACGGAACACGTCAGTTTGACGGTGTGTCTGAAATGAGAGACCGAATTTTGTTGGACATGATAAGGTTAATCATGAGTCGCTCTGAGCTACCATTTCCTTCAACGGATACGCTAAACATTGCAGAACTTATTTTGAATAAGGTTCCATAAATATCTGTTTGACAGATTTCATATTAGATATGAACAGGAAAGAAACTAGGTTTCTCATTCCTGAATATTTGGGTATGCTAGACATATGTTTGGATGATACCAAACTAAAACCCAAATCGGATAAGTGCCAAAGTTGTAGGTTATCATAGGGATACCTAAGTATAGTACTTATACAACTCACAAGAGAACAATATAATTGTTGCTCACCATGCGGTTTTCCTAAGAGGAATACCGACATGCAGTGGTAAGTGGGAGGATAGTAAAACTCGATGAAAATCGGAGTAATACTATTCCTGGCACCGAGTCATAATAGAACACAAATAGTTCATCATGGATGAAACTATTCCAATAATCTTCAAATACACAAGAAGCACGTATGTCGGAGAGAATCAGAAAACAACCTGGGGTATGGGTTTCTGATCTAACCTCAAAAAGATGTCTATATCATTGAGGAATACCAACTGACTACATATGAGGAAGTGATACAAGGTATCGACTCCCTATTATGGCAAAGTGCCATAAAGTCCGAAGTGGATTCCATGTATACCAACTATGTTTAGACACTAGTTGATATACCGTAAGTCATTGTGCCTATTGGTACTAAATAAGTCTTCAAGGAAGACATACATGGATGACAACATATCAACGTATTAAGCTGGGCTTGTAGCAAAAAGGTAGAGTTATCAACATTGTGTTGATTACGACGAAACCTTTTAACTGTTGCCACGGTAAATCCGTTTGGATAATGCTTGCTAATGCTGCATATTTCATTCATGAAATGTGGCAGCTGAATGCCAAAACCGCTTTCCTTAATGGAAACCTTTTGGAGGATGTTTACAACATCCTGACGGTTTTGTCAAACAATAACAAGCAAACTAGGTTTGCAGGTTATTCGATCCATGTTTGGATTGAAGCAAGCATTAGGTTCTTGGAATTTTCGTTTTGATGTAATCATAACAGTTTATGATTTAATTCAAAACGAAAATAATTCTTGTGTATATAAGGAGGTTAGTGGGAGCGCACTGACAGTGAATGTCCTAAGTAATGATGATATATCATTTCTTGGAAATGATATTCCCATAATATAATTGGTGAAAGCTTGGCTTTCATGATAACGACTATAAGTCGTAACAAATGTACTATACAATAGAATAACGTACAGTGAACTGGAAATCTTCCAAGCAAGATACTGTTACCGAATAAACAACAAATGCGGGTTATCGCTGCAGCTGAGGTAGCAATAGAAGCCATTTGGGTTGATAATAAATCTAATTAGATTAGATATAGTTCTGTTAGCAGCTGAGCTAGGCGTCAGCACATGCTAAAGAATTAATGGTCTCATCAACGATCCAGATAAATACTTTGATATTCATCTGATTCGTTCGGATCATACATCGTGGCGATGTGATGATCGAATAAATCGCATCAGATGATAATCAAGCAAATCTGCTGACGAAAACATTTTCTCAGCAAATTGAGCCAACCGTACATAGTTCGGGTGTAAGACACTCGAGTGACTGGTTATAGGCCAAGTGGGAGATTGTTGGACAATAATGACCCATAACGTCACTATATGTATAGATCACGGTGTTGTTGTACAAATTAACTATGTGACAAAGGAGATTGCACTCTTATCATTTGTGATTAGATCACCGAGATATATAAATGATAGGAGGTCCCTATGATTTGTTCCTGGACGGAGAATGATATGAGACAATATCAGTCCACGAAGGATAAATCATTAAATATCCCTAGTCAGAGTATTATCGAGATTGGACATCGATAAATACGTAAAAGACTAATATTACACTTGTGCGCGTTGTGAGGGCACAACATCATAGTTCTCATATATTTGGGTATAGGATACTCATGCAAGTGTGATAGGAGGTTGTGTTTTACCGATGGTACGGGAAACAGCTTCGCTCTGGATAGACCCCGCAGAATCCCATTGGTAGTATGACTATGTGTCTATAGGAGTCTGCAATCAGGGTAGGTGTATTTGGTCTTAACCTGAGACTTGCACCGATAATACTTGCGACAATCAATATACTTTGGTTGCGGTCGTCCAGGGCTTTAACATGTTCTGTGTACGCCTATGCTGGGTATATTGAGAATCGTAGAGTGTTGGGTGTGATGTTAAGACGGAAGTATCACTTCAGTCATATGGAGATGATGGTCACATAGGATACGAAACTCGTTCTCTTAAATGCTCGAGCTATCGGGATATTATGACTAGGTCATGTATATCCGATTATAGAGACTAGTTGTCAGACATCTGATATGTGCTTCGTACGGGGCAGACACAATTCCAGCCCCAGGCCTAGCACATGGACATCAAATATTGGATCGACATACACAATAATACGGTATACTACGCTTGATATAGATCACATATTCCTATAAGGATATTTCTGGAGAATTGGGTAGGCATGACGCTTTTCTAGAAGCCAACCTTGTCTTGTAAATCGTTGCAAACGTAGTACTTGGTACTTACGTGTTCGGATAGTCCGACGACCGTATTTACTGCCAACATATCCGGGGATCTCATGGGTCGCTTCCCGAAGATTCACCGATGACGTATGACTCGCACTTTAATTAATCTGGGATTAATTTGATGAGAGAGAAAATTAATCTGGGATTAATTACGGAGATATTTTTATCTGGGATACAATATCAATTAAAGAGAGAGAACGATTAATTTGGAATTATTCGATAAAATAATATATTCGATATATTATGCGAAATTGGATTTCGACACGGAATTAAAATTAGATTTTAATTCGGGCGAAGGAGTTAATTTAGAATTAATTCGTTAGCGACGTGAATAGTGATTTCGCTAGGCATAATCGTTTAATTGCGTCGCAACGGAAAATTCGTTAATTTGGAATTAGCGAACCCGAGCCGGGGATTATTTGCGAGCGCATTCGCATTTCGAATTCGAGTGTGGCACGCAAGTTAAATCAAACGTCAAATCATTAGTCACATCAAGCGTCAAATCACATGTCACTTTGAGTGATATGACAATTGATTGATTGATTGATGTGAGTTGATTGAAAAGCATTAATTGCTTTTTGCTTTTGACTTTTTGGTAAATGAAAAAGTGTTTTGTGTATTTGTTTTTGTTTTTGGAAAATAAAAATAAATATATATACAAAACATTTTCTTTTCTTTTCTCTATCTCCACTTTCACGGTTTCAAGGAAACTCATTTTCCCTCTTCTTCTCTCTCGGCTTGGAACGATTTTCTTCTTCCTTTTTCTGGTTCTGGCGAGCACCAAGGAGAAGAAATGTGATGATTTTGTTGCAAAATCTAAGTGCTAGCACACACTTGAGTCATCCTAAGGTGATACGGCAACGTTTTCGTGAGCATGGAATCATTTTTGAAGCTTGAAGCTTGGAGCTTCAATGGAGGTCATCAATGGCCGAATCTTGGAGGAGCCAAAGAGACCAAAACCGAGCAGTCCACTGCCAAGGGAAGCTACTGCCGTGACCTTTGAGGGAGCTTGAAGGCTTGTGTTCATCGCGTTGCAAAAACCGATCATTGTGAGTATGTTTCCGCCATTCTCCTTTGTGTATTCACATGCGTTTTTCTTGCTTGATTTCATTCTTGGGACCTAATTAGAAACCAACACATTTTTCATCTCTTTCGAACATAAGTGTCCAGAGACATTTTGTACGAGTAATAATTGACATTTCATTCGAGCGCAAGTGTCCAGAGACCTCGTTCTTCCGTCACTGGTATGAGGACTGGTATGTCGGTATATATAAATTGGTATACCGATATTGAGACCGATGTGCCAGTTCTAGTACTCAAATCAGGGCAAAATAACATTTTAAAACAATTATAAACTTGACCCTAAATGCTTCAAATGATAATGTATGATTCCTATGTGTTGGGATATATGCCCTAGAGTTTCATGTAATGTAAACAAAATTATTTGTTATGAAATAAAAGATGCATTATTCATTTATCAAATGTTTTGATTTAAATCGAATATTGTAAATTATCTTGTTTACCCTTGATTACTTATGTGCTTCAAACTTAGTGTATGAGTGTCATACACAATAAGATTTAAGTATGAAATTAATAATTTAAAATAGTTCATAGAGAGCAAACAAAATGAGTACTTTATTTGTGATTTATCTATAGCTGTAGTTCATTCTACAATTGTATGGAGACCTTGATTTGGGATCATCCATGTGGTGACATAAGAATGGAGGCACCTTATATGATGTGATCATATAAGACTGGACCCAAATAGAAATGAATTTATTATAATATTTGTTAAATAAAGAAATTCATTTCAATCTACTAGATGGTCATATATGGATTGATCTAAATCCTGAGTGTACTGCTGTGAGAACTGATTTCGGTCGAGGTCTATAATCAAGAAAGTGAGCTGAGGGGCACGAACGAACCTGCAAAATAAGAGTAGAGCGAAAGAGGAGGTTACTGCCCACCGGTGTGGTGGAAGTCGTAGACACTCCGATACTCAAATTAGCTTAAGGGCGAATGAGTTCAGGATGAGAGGGTTAAGGTCTATAGAATACCTCAACCACAGATTTGCTAGCCGTGAGGGCGGTGTATAGGAATAGTATATTGATGTAGGAGTAGTGTCCAGGAGCCGATCCCTCTCTATTGCTTCGTCTTCCTCTTTTATAGGTTCTCTGACGCGGGGTCCTTATTCTGCCTATTGGAGTCTTTTTCAATGATGGTTTAATTCAGGTGGTTTATGTATGATAACCGGCGATCGTATGTCTCACTCGAAACCGTCGACTTCATGATGATATTTATGAATTCAGATCCTCTTCTTGATTTTCGTAACTAGTGTCCGTTTGACTTTCTTTATCTTTACGAGTTTGGGACCGTGAGGCGGCCCGTGGATCTACTAATGGGCTCCAGATTTAGTGGTTGGCCTGATGGTAAATGTCGATTTTATCCCTGGGCCCGATTTTGGCCCGTACAGTTTGTCCCCTACTCTCTAAGTCTGGAAGCCCTAGACTTGGGGAGTACCTTCGAGTCTGTCGAATGAATCAAGATATGGATAATTATTTCTCTGATCTTGGCGTCGGTTTAGAGTTAATCCACATGATGTCTGTACGTGCCAAAATTGGACCCGAGGGTAAAACTGTCTTTTCACGTCAAGATTCTATACTAAAAGCCCATAAATATTGGCCCTTAAAAAACAACACACTTAAAAACTTCTATTCTCTGACACAAGTTCTGAGAATTCCATTCCTTTGTCACCGCCCTCACGGCTATCAAAAGAGAGTAAGGTAACAATAAGCCTTATTTCCTCATATTACATAAATGGCAGCTCATTTCACTATACTGACTTGAGCGTTGGAGTGTACCCGGCACCCACCATAACGGTGGTAGTCTACTCCCGTTCATTTTATCTTTGTTTTGCAGGATCGTTAATGCCCCCAATCTACAAATTCTGATTGTGGACCTCGAGCGAAAACCAGCATCCACAATGTCCCGTCATGCAGTCAGGAGGAGGAAGAATTCAGGTCTTCTTTCGCTTTCGACAATAGCCCAGGAGGTGTCCTTGGTTTGTTTGAAACTGTCGAAGGCTTTTTGGATGTTAACCTTGGTAGACATGTTGTATAGTGTATGTGAACTCATACCTTTAGTTTGTGGCCCGCGTGGGTTTATGGGGAATTTCCTTATGCGGACTGAACCAGTTAATGGTTTTTAGAAGACATTTCATTTGACATGTAGTACGAAGATGGTCAAAAAACATGTTAATTTGACTCGACAAGACTCATTAAAGGTATGTCCTCGGTCGACTAACTAGATGGTGTTTTAGGAGAAATCTTATTCGACTTATCGTATGAGGTGAGTGTATTTCATGATATCTTTTTGACTCGACATGAATCCTCAGGGATATGTTCCTGGTCGACTGAATCAGATGGTGGTTCGGGAGTAATTTCACTCGACTTGTCGTATGAGTCGAGTGAGTTCAATGATTATATTTGACTCGACATGAGTCATCGGGGGTATGTTCCTGGTCGACTGAATCAGATGGTGGTTTATGAGTAATTTCACTCGACTTGTCGTATGAGTCGAGTGAGTTCAATGATTATATTTGACTCGACATGAGTCATCGGGGGTATGTCCCCGGTCGACCGAACCGGATGGTGGTTCAGGAATAATCACACTCGACTTGTCGTATGAGACGTGTGTATTCGATGATTCTATGACTCGACATGAGTCTTCTGGGGGGTGTCCCCTGGTCTACTGAACCAGATGGTGGTTCAGGAGTAATCACACTCGAATTGTCGTATGAGACGAGTGTATTCCATGATTCTATGACTCGACATGAGTCATCTGGGGGATGTCCCCTGGTCGACCGAACCAGATGGCGGTTCGGGAATAATCACACTCGACTTGTTGTATGAGGTGAGTGTATTCCATGATTCTATGACTCGACATGAGTCATTTGGGGGATGTCTCCTGATCGACCGAACCAGATGGCGGTTTGGGAATAATCACACTCGACTTGTCGTATGAGGCGAGTGTATTCCATGATTCTATGACTCGACATGAGTCATCTGGGGGATGTCCCCTGGTCGACCGAACCAGATGGCGGTTCGGGAATAATCACACTCGACTTGTCGTATGAGGTGAGTGTATTCCATGATTCTATGACTCGACATGAGTCATCTGGGGGATGTCCCATGGTCGACCGAACCAGATGGCGGTTCGGGAATAATCACACTCGACTTGTCGTATGAGGCGAGTGTATTCCATGATTCTATGACTCGACATGAGTCATCTGGGGATGTCCCCTGGTCGACCGAACCAGATGGCGGTTCGGGAATAATCACACTCGACTTGTCGTATGAGGCGAGTGTATTCCATGATTCTATGACTCGAAATGAGTCATCTGGGGGAAGTCCCCTGGTCGACCGAACCAGATGGCGGTTCGGGAATAATCACACTCGACCTGTCGTATGAGGCGAGTGTATTCCATGATTCTATGACTCGACATGAGTCATCCGGGGGATGTCCCCTGGTCGACTGAACCAGGTGGTGGTTCAGGAGTAATCACACTCGACTTGTCATATGAGACGAGTGTATTCCATGATTCTATGACTCGACATGAGTCATCTGGGGGATGTCCCATGGTCGACTGAACCAGATGGTGGTTCAGAAGTAATCATACTCGACTTGTCGTATGAGGCGCATGTCGAGTGGTCGCTACTGTGGTTCCTATATTTTATTAGGTGTTAAGTCAAACGGCGAGTAGATATTGCGTCAAGCCTTGTATAGATGTTGTGTCGAATTGATGTTCCAATTGCATTGATCTTATGTTTGAGGTGGCGTCGAATGATCAAACAACTCGAAATAGCGGTTGTTTTTAACGTAGAAGAAACCTCTGACTTGGTGAGTCCATTACACGTATTTCAATTTCTGATGTCGTCGTGTCAAACGGGGATGACTCAAATGAAATTGTGGTGAGCGCACTATATCTGATGTTGTAATTCTTTTCTCCATTCGACGATACCCGATAGAAAGATTCTGGATTCTTCCACGTGCCATTAGATGCTGTATGACCTAATGCAAATAACGAGGCGTCTATTTGGCGGGATTTTGGCGCCAAATCTTAGGTAGCGTGTATAAAGGAGCTTTGTGTGTTTCATTTCACCTCATTCGGAAGTCGAGTAAGGAATGCTCTCAAGAGTTTCAAGGTATTCTTCGAAATCTTCCTCTTGTTCTTCATTTCTTTTAACATTCATAGTGAATATTCAAACTGTTTTTAGGTAAATTAGGCTGTTTGATCTCTAGGTTTGTGTGATTTGTTTTAAATTTGTGTTTGTGGGTTTTGATCTTTAGGAGGTAGGTCACTAGGGAGTGTAGTTGTTTTTATGCTTGTTGTTTGGAAGATGTCGAGTGGAGAATCTTTAGGCAGCTTAGGTGCCAAGATTGATAGTTATGTCGAGTCGTCAAGTGAAACAAAAGAATCATCAAGTGAGACCAATGAGGATGTAGAGTACAGAGATCGGTCGTACCAGGAGTTTATCGAGGGTGGCGTAGTTACCTTGTCTAGGCCTTCTCAAGAAACTCCTACTGAGGCTATACCATTAAGGTCTTTGCCCGCAGTTAGGGAGTCGAGTGAATTTCCATGCACGAGTGAGCCTACTAACTTGCTATCAAAAAATCCTGCAAGTCGAATGACTGGGAAAGTGTTGAGGGAACTTAGCTGTATGTATAGGTTCCCTAATTCTTTGGAACTCTGGGTGCCTTCGTCGAATGAAAGAATCGATTACAAGGTTCTTGGGTGGATGGGATTCTACGTATGTCCATTTTTTGTCGGGCTGAGGTTTCCTATTCCGAGACTGGTTTGGGAGGTTTTGGATCATTTCGGAGTCGCTCCTTCACAGCTGATGCCGAATGCATGGAGGATTTTATTGTCGATTGAATGTTTGTCTTCTTCAAAGCTGAAAAGAACAAAAAACTCTTACCTGTTGATTTGGAGATGAACCTGTTTAAGGCGGTGATCCTCCCGGTCAGTCGCATGACATCGTTCGGACTGGAAAGGGATGGAATGTCGAGGATCGATCTAATCTGGTCTGGATTCGCTTCTATTCCCCTCCGAGTGACAATGTACCCCAAGAATTTCCCTAAGGCTACACCAAACGCACACTTAGTAGGATTCAATTTCATTCCATACCTGTCCATGATGTCGAAAGCTTCTTCCAGATGATTAAGGTGTTGCTCTGATTTGATGGATTTACTAGCATGTCGTCTATGTAAACCTCAATTGTTTTCCCAATCTGTTCGTCGAACATTTTGTTGACCATCATTTGGTATGTTGCTCCCGTATTTTTTAAGCCGAATGGCATGACCTTGTAATAAAAAATCCCTCGGTTTGTGACAAAGGCTGTCTTCTCTTGATCGTCTAGATGCATGAAGATCTGGTTGTAGCCTGAATACGCATCCATGAAGCTTAGTAACTCATGCCCTGCTGTTGCGTCGACCATTGAATCGATATGTGGCAGAGGGAACGAGTCCTTAGGACAAGCTTTGTTCAGATCCGTAAAGTCGATGCAGACTCTCAACTTCCCATTCTTTTTCTTCACAACAACAACATTCACAAGCCATTCCGGAAATTGTACTTCTTTAACTACTTCATTTTGCAATAACTTCTGAATCTCTTCGTCAATGATTTGGTTCCTTTCTGGGGCGAACTTCCTTCTTTTCGTCTAACAGGGGTGTGGTCTGGATCAACATGTAATTCATGAGTGATGAGCTGCGGATCGATTCCAGTCATGTCTTTGTGAGACCATGCAAAACGTCGTGTCGCCTTTTTAAGAATTCAATTAGATCGGCCCTTAGTTTAGGATCTAAATCAGCTCCAATTAATGCCTTGTGATCTGTAAACTGAGAGTGAATCTGGACCTCGTCAAGCTTCTCTATATTTGGTAGAGTTAGTTCACGAGGCCCAGTCTGTAATTGCTATACTGACGGCATTTTCACCTTCAAAGTCGTCTGGTAGCAGCTTATTGACACCAATCTATCACCTTTAATCTCTTGAACTCCCCACTTGGTAGGGAATTTTATTACCTGATGGTAAGTAGACGACACATCCCTCATGTCGTGAATCCAAGGTCTGCCCATGATCAGATTGTAGGCTGAAGGGCTGTCCAAGTCCAGAAACGTGGTCATTCTGTTGACTCCGGCTACGTAGACTGGGAGTGATATTTCCCCTATGGTGAATTTTTGCTCTCCGCTAAACCCAATCAGTATTGTCGTCCGCCGATTTACCTTATCCAGCTCGGCCCCATGTCAGCAAGTGCACTTGCGAAAATTATATTAGCCGAGGAGCTTGTGTTGACCAGTACTCGTTTGATCATAAAGTTGGCCACCTGCAAGGAAATAACTAAAGCATCATGTGTGGGATTTAAATTGTGTGAATCCCCATCGTCTGGAAACTCTATTGTCAAATCCGTGATGACTTTTCTACAGACATCGAGGGGGTGTAAAATGTTATTTGCCAGAGCCCTTGAATGTCGTTTAGCCGCTGAATATGTTGCTCCACTGATTCCCGATCCTTCTGAAATGACATTAACAATGTTATTAATTGGGGGTGGTGGGGTAGGAATTTCTCCTTGACCATCTCTCTCGTCCCTTCGCGCCAATGTTGCTTTTCCTTTATCAGTAACAAATCCCTCAGGAAACCCTTGTTTAGTAGCTCCATAACTTCTAATCTCAAAGCCACACATTCCGCAGTCGTATGACCATAGTCCTGTGGAACTCACACCACTTTCTGGTGTCCTTTTGGTCGAATTGTCCCTGGAGCGTGGATGCCACTTTACTTCATTCCCCATATTCTTAAGCACAGAGACCAGTTCCCCGGGAGAAATTGTAAAGTTGTAATCCGATAGCCTGGGTTTGCTTATTGGCAGCTCCTCCCTACTTTTGTATGGCCTTTGTCGTCTGTCAATACTTGTGTAGAAAGGTCGTCGTTCTCCTATCGGTTGGTTTCTCCCTTCCTTGTGAGAGTGGATACTGCTATCATGTCGCCTGGGATCAGCAGGCCTTCGGTCCACTCGGGCATTCGCAACATCTTCCCTTCTTTTATTTCTTTTATATTCTTCCTATCTTATCTGAACCTGGGCCCGTGCCATGACTTGGTCCATGGTGTAGCACCGGAATTTTGTCAATTTCTTATAGAGTCCACTGTCATAAAGTAGTCAGTTCCGGAAGGCCTCAACTGCTGTAGGCTGGTGGAGATCCGGGACAGTAATTCTTTCTCGGTTGAACCGAGCCACGTAGCTCCGCAATGACTCTCATCTTCTCTGTTGTATAGAATTAAGGTCGTCTGAAGTCTTTTCTAATTTGCATGAACTTGCAAAGTGCTGCACGAACTTGTCAGCTAGCTCTTGGTAGGACTCGATTGACCTGTACGGTAGGTTAATGAACCAAGTAAGGGCAGGTCCCACCAGAGTCTCCCCAAAGCATCTACACATTCCAGCCTCCCACTGACTTGGGGATAAGCCGGTTGACATCATCTTGTACTTGTAGTGTATTATGTGGTCGTCTGGATCGGCAGATCCATCGTATGGCTTCATTTCGGGTGGGTTGAATTTTCAGGGCAAATCGACAGCAATTATTGACTCCACGAACGAGGTATCAGAAATTGCTCCGGCCCTGCTTTTTCTGACTGGTAGCCTTACCCCCGGTAGTCTCGACATTATCGCTTCCTTGAATTCTGTCATTTCTCTTCTGATAGAGGTGGCGATCTGTTGGGATGGATCGATGAGAATGTTCGGCTCTTGTGATTGTTGTTTTACGGGATTGTTGGATTGCTGGTTTGGCCTTGAGGATTTTGCAGGGGATTGGATGATAACTACTCCATCTTTTTCTGTAGACTGTCGTTAGTGTTTCGCATCGTTAGATTCTCCTCTTCAAGGGCTTGTAGTCGTTCTTGGTGCATGGCAAGTTGAGCCATTAAGGGATTCTGGTTTTGCTCATTGCTTGAGGCCATTTCTGTCTTTTTTGTTGCTGTGTCTTATTTTTGCGAAATCCGCTCGTTTGCCCCACGGTGGGCGCCAAATTGTGAGAACTGATTTCGGTCGAGGTCCACAATCAAGAAAGTGAGCTGAGGGGCACGAACGAACCTGCAAAATAAGAGTAGAGCAAAAGAGGAGGTTACTGCCCACCGGTGTGGTGGAAGTCGTAGGCACTTTGACGCTCAAATTAGCTTAAGGGCGAATGAGTTCAGGATGAGAGGGTTAAGGTCTATGGAATACCTCAACCACAGATTTACTAGCCGTGAGGGCGGTGTATAGGAATAGTATATTGATGTAGGAGTAGTGTCCAGGAGCCGATCCCTCTCTATTGCTTCGTCTTCCTCTTTTATAGGTTCTCTTACGCGGGGTCCCTATTCTGCCCGTTGGAGTCTTCTTCAATGATGGTTTAATTCAGGTGGTTTATGTCTGATAACGGCGATTGTATGTCTCACTCAAACCGTCGACTTCATGATGATATTTATGAATTCGGATCCTCTTCTTGATTTTCGTAACTGGTGTTCGTTTGACTTTCTTTATCTTTACGAGTTTGGGATCGTGAGGCGGCCCGTAAATCTACTAATGAGCTCCAGATTTAGTGGTTGGCCTGGTGGTAAATGTCGATTTTATCCCTGGGCCCAATTTTGGCCCGTAAAACTGCGAACTTCTCAATGGCAGACTATGTCCTTTGATTTACAAAGGTGAGGTCGGTGTAGCGATCCCGTGTTCGACAATTATGACCCATAGCATCACTATTTGTACAGATCATGGTGTTGTTGTACAAATTAACTATGTGACAAATGAAATTTCCCTTTTATCATTTGTAATTAGATTACCAAGATGTATTAATGATAAAAGGTCCATATGATTAGTTCCGGATTGAGATGATATGAGACAATATCAATCCATAAAGTTTTAATCGTTAAATATCTCTAGTCGGAGTATTATCGAGATTGGACATCGATAATGCGTAAAAGACTAGTATTACACTTGTGCGTGTTGTGGGAGCATAACGACATAGTTCTCATATATTTGGGTATAGGATACTCATGCAAGTGTAATAGGAGGTTGTGTTTACCGATGGTACGGGAACAGCTTCGCTCTGGATAGACCCCTCGGAATTCCATTGGTAGTATGACTATGTGTCTATGGAAGTCCGAATCAGGGTAGGTGTATTTGGTCTTAACCTGAGACTTGCACCGCTAATACTTACGACAATCAATATAATTTGGTTTTGGTCGTCCAGGGCTTTAATAGGTTCTGTGTACGCCTCTTCTGGGTGTTGGACAGTTATGGCCCATAGCATCACTATTTGTACAGATCATGATGTTGTTGTACAAATTAACTATGTGACAAAGGAAATTGCTCTTTTATCATTTGTGATTAGATCACCAAGATGTATAAATGATGAAAGGACCATATGATTAGTTTCAGATTGATAAGATATGAGACAGTATCAATCCATGCAGGTTTAATCATTAAATATCCCTAGTCGTAGTATTATCGAGATTGGACATCGATAATGCAGAATAGACTAGTATTGCATTGTGCGTGTTAGGGAGCATAACGACATAGTTCTCATATATTTGGGTATATGATACTCATGCAAGTGTAGTAGAAGGTTGTGCTTTACCGATGGTACGGAAAACAGTTTCGCTCTGGATAGACCCCTCAGAATTCCATTGGTAGTATGACTATGTGTCTATGGAGCATAACCGATTCTGTGTACGCCTCTTCTGGGTATATTGATAATCGTAGTGTATTGGGTGTGATGTCAAGACAAAAGTATCACTCCAGTCATAGTGGAGATGATGATCACGTAGGATACGAAACTGGTGCTCTTATATGATGCAGCTATCGGGATATTATGACTAGGTCATGTTTATCCGATTATAGAGACTAGTTACCAGAGATCTGATATGTGCTTCGTACGGGGCAGACATATTTTCAGCCCCAGGCCTTGCACATGACATCCGATTCTGGATCGAAATAACCAATACTACGTATACTACGCCTGATATAGATCGTATATTCCAGTAAGAATATTTCTGGAGAATTGGATAGGCATGATGCTTTGCTAGAAGCCAACCATATCTTATAAATTGGTAAAAACGTAGTATTAGGTACTTACGTGTTCGGATAGTCCGACGACCGAATTTACTGCCAACATATCCGGAGATCTCATGGGTCGCTTCCCGAAGATTCACCGATGACGTATGACTCGCAGTTTATTAATCTGGGATTAATTAGTAGAGAGAGAAAATTAATCTGGGATTAATTACAGAGATATTTTATCTGCGATAAAATATTAATTAAAGAGAGAGAATGATTAATTTGGGAATTAATCGATAAAATAATATATTCGATATATTATACGAAATTGGATTTCGACGCGGAATTAAAATTAGATTTTAATTCGAGTGAACAAGTTAATTTAGAATTAATTCGTTAGCGACGTGAATATTAATTTGCGAGGGTATAATTACTTAATTAGTCGCAACGGAAATTCATTCCGTTATAAGGAATGTAGCGAACCCGAGCCCGGGAGTGTTTGCGGGCGCGCTCATATTACGAATTAAAGTGCGGCCCACAAGTCACATCAAGCGTCAAGTCACTAGTCAATCGATTGATGTGATGTCTAGTCACTTTGAGTGATTTGACAATATGTCATGAGTGATTGATGGTGGTAGTTGGTTGGCATTAATGCCTTGACTTTTTGAAACTTGAATTTGTGTATTAGATACACAAATCATTAACAACCAAAAATCTAACAAATTTTTCTTCTCTCCTCTCCATCTCTCTCGGCCAAGGGCCATCTTTCTTCTTCATTTTTCTGCTGTTGCCGTGAATTGAAGGAGAAGCATAGTAAATTTTGAGGCAAAATTTTCGGAGTGCTAGCACGCTTTATGGGTCTTGCGAAGGTGATAGGGAAACCAACTTGTGAGCTTGGAATCACCATCCGAAAGCTTGGAGCTTGGACCGAAAATGGAGCAACAAAATCTGCCATTGCCGAGACTTCAATGAGGGAAAATCATGAAGATTTTTGATGTTCCTCGCATCGCAAAAGCCGATCGTTGTAAGTATGATTCCGCCATACTTTTACGAGTATTCACATATATGTTTCATTGCTTGATTTGATCCTTGGGACCTAATAGAAACCCAACAATGGTATCTTGAGCCTAATTGAGCATGAAAATTGATTTAGGGTTAAAATTGGGTAAAATTAATTTGAGCATGATTTGATGAAGTTGTTTGATTGAGTATGTTTGAATGATGTTGTATTGAAGTTGTATTGGATCAATTTCATGAAAAGTTGATTGGATCAATTTTTGCCCAATAGTTAGGCTAGGCCAAAACTACATGTTGCCCTAATGTCTTGGTATTTTTTGTTTCTTTGATCATTGGATGACTTGAAACAATTGGGTAATGTTGATTTAAGATTCAAATGGATTGGATTTATAATTGGACAAATGAACCCTAAAAACCGAGACTTGATAAGCATGTAAATGATTGATTTTTGATTAAAATGTGTTGGACATGTTTTGATGTTAATGAGCATAATTAATTGTACAAATTTGTGTTTTTGAAATGTTAATTTGGGTAATTAATTATGGTATACACTTAGGTTAATTAAGTTATGAAATTTGGAATTTAGTATTTTAATTAATTGGGCCTATTTTGGAATTGGGCTTGAAAAGTTGTAATTGGGCTTAAATGGGCTTGGTTGTACCAAGTTAGGTTTAAGCTAAATTGGTTGGATCCAATTGGGCCCAAAACCATATCCATAAAGTCCAATTATGACTTAAATGCACCTTTAATAATTAATTGGGCCTAATGGGCCTACATTGGTTTCTTGGCTTATAAGGGTGATTCCTTAAATGAGCTTTGGTATTTGGGTTTGACCCATATTGACCAAAAGTCCATGCCTTAGAAATTAATTAAAAGCCCATTGGACTTTAAATTAAATTAACATTGGATGTTAATCGGGCTTTGAGACCCGTAACGATTAGATTTAGAATCCAAGTCGTAAAGGTACATTAAAAGTGTAATATTTAATTTGGAATTAAATATAGAGTTAGTATTAAATGCAAATTAAATTGGATTTAATGTTGTAGTTTAATTTAATTCAAGAATTAGTACTTTGAGTACTTATTCGCAAAACGAGTCGGACTCGCGCAAAATCAAATCGTTGTTTGAACATTGGATGGTCATTAATATTCAGATTAATTAATTGGATTAGATTGATTGATAACATGTTTGTGTGAATACATGGTTGCGATGTATGAATAATGTATATGAGATGGATATTAGATGGGTGGGGTAATTTTGGAAATTGTTGTAATAAATTTAGAATTTATTAATTGGACCTGCGTGTCCAGCCTATTACCTCCCCTCAATATAAATGAGGTTTCTTTAGAAGTGTTATGTAATCGGGTAGAAGTAATACTTGTGCTAGCGAGAGAGAGGAAAAAGAGAGACTTGTTCAAGGAATAATGTGTTAAGTATCCATCTGCATATCATTATTATATTTATTTATATGCGCCTTATTATGTGTTTAGAATGCATGTTTAAGGGTGTATGATGATGAAACCTTAACAAAGATAATTAATTGGTTGCCAATTACGCGAAAAACCCTCAACAACATATTAAGCGTTTTTCCTTCCATTGAGTGATTCTTACTCAAGATCCAAGACTGGCATTGGTTTGTTGGCCAAAGTCAAGACCTTTTTCCGTCGCGGATGTGTTTGAATCATGAAAGCTTTGTTCCATATCGGTGTCTTGTCCAAGTTGTGATTTGTTGGCCAAAGTCAAGATCACTTCTTGTCCATCGACATTGATTACGAAGCTTTCCAAGGTCAATGAGTTCCACTTAACTGGGATCACTAAGTTTGTTGTGCCAAAGCCAATGCTTAGTTGATTCAGAGGAAAAAGGTTAGGCAATATATTAGATATATTGGCATATATAAGATATATGTTTCGGACTTGGACGTCCACCTACTGGATCTAGGAATTAGATGGGATCCAATTGATCTTAGAGATCTACCTAGTTAATTATCATACAATTTGTTGGCCAAAGTCAAGATTGTGTGTTATTTAACGTTATCCTAGCCCACTAGGAAACAAGGTTTCCCGAGTACTCCACAAAGGGTTAGAGGCTCACCGAAAAATAGTGGGAGGCAAGTATTAAATTTGCAATATTCGTTTAGTTACTTGCCATACGCGCTCATTTTAATTTTTCGTCAATAGAAATTAATATATTAGTTGGACTAATATTTAATGTTGTTTTAATTAAATAGTTGGACTGTATTCAAACTATTTCAATTAATAGTTGATTTTATAATTGGATTATAGTAATCAATATAATTGAATTTAATCTATTAAATTATAGTTGATTATATAGTTGGACTATAGTAATCATTATAATCAATAGTACCTAAAATCGTTGATTAAATAGTTGGACTATTAGAATCAAGATAATTGAAAGATTAATGTTTAAAACATAATCCTGGGTGAAAATATATTTAAACGACTTTAATTTTTCAAATTGGGAATAAAACATCAGGATAGTCCTGAAAACTAAGAAGTTACTTTATTTGATAAAATAACATCTTAAGCCTAAACCCGGAGTTAAACAAATAGTAGAACATGATATTTGGAATATTCATGTGATGATAACTTTAGTGCTTAATCCATTATGCTTGCTAATTATATTCCTTAATTTCTTAATCAGAACTAAGGATTATATCCTTATAGTATGATAATGAAATTGAAGGATCTTCATAGATCTATCCTTAGATCTTATAAGTTCTAAATTGCAATAGTAAACTCTTGGAGAGTTAATGACTATACTCAAAGAGATAAAGCCAAAGTTTGCAATAAGGAAAGAAGCGCAAGGCGCATCTTACTTCGACATTCCAGAAGGCCATGGCTTGGCCAAAAGCTTCTGGGTGTGAAAAAGGGGCAAAGGCAAAGTCATTATAATCTTCTGGGAAGACAAAGGACATATCCCAAAATGTCTACCTATACTGTGGCAAACGGGGACACGAAAGCGTGACTGTCGTATGGACATGGTAGACATGAAGGAATTGAAGAACGGGCAAAGCTCTGACTTCAAATATGTTTGTCATCAATATGTTCACTACTAGTATTAAAATTGGATTTTAGATACTAAATGTGGTACATAGATATGTACTGGTGTGCAGAATCTACTATGAGCAGGATACTGACTTCAGTTGAGATTAATCTTCGGGTGTGTACTTAAATTAGGAAACTATTAAAATGTAACTGGTTTGACTAGATACATTATCTCTTTATCAGGGTTTAACTCGTTGCGGGTACACCTTTATATTCTAGAACACTAAAGTGTTTCATTTTATAAAGATGATATTGAGATAAACACATTAGATGTGAATAACAGTATTTATATTTTGAATATAAATAAATCTCAAACATATAACATGACAAACAAATAGCTCAAACTGTGTAAATCAGTTGAGACTTAAATGTGGCATTGTTGTCTGGGACACTGTGGGAACACAGAAACTGGGCGACGCATGTTGTTCCGGGCTCACGACCCGGTTGTGAGTACGGAGCAGCTCGCAGGGGACTAAACCGGAGAATAATGGAGTCACCACCTGGTGTGAACCGGGATAAAGATTTAAGGCTGCACTCACCCCTCGCAAGGGAAGACCTCAAACCGTTGGGTTCGGAATGGTCCCTTACTTATGCCACTTGTAATGAAATGATTTGTGCAATAATTTAATCGAATCTACGCAACATATTTCCAAGAGTATTCTACTTTTAAGTTCACATGCATGAAAGCAATCATCATAACTGTGTCAATCTCATGAACATACTTTTATCATATAATGCGGAAAAGAAAGAACAACCTAAACATAATGCAAATTCCAAACGCAAAATAAATGACTAATCATGCTTGAAAATGAACAACTAAATAGGCTAAATCATGCTTGAATACCATCTCATGAACACATCAAATAGATAAATGAAGGAATACAAATAGTATGATTGATTACATGATACAAGAGAAATCACCTAAGGAACAATTATGCATGACATGTGATGAAAAGGACTCAGTTCAGTGTATGCGCGTTCGTGTAGTGTTCGAAAACACGTTCGAACGGTAAATAGAAGGTTCTCGTTCGTGTGGCGTTTGATAACGTGTTCGAACGGGACCAGACCTGATAAAACAAATGCATACGCGTTCAAGTAGCGTTCGTAAATGCGTTCGAATGGTAAACAGAAGGTTCACGTTCGAGTAGCGTTCGTAAACGCGTTCGAACGAACTGAGACAGAAAACATGCAGTGAACAACATGGCACCTACGTGAACGGATGAATAGATAACACCTAATAAACGATACGGGCTAAAAGGCGCGGCAAAGCATCATGGTAAAGGATTTTAACCCCTCGACATGGAGGACCTTTAATCCAACTTACTAAGCCCATGCGCTAAAATCATAATGCGTATAAAAGATAAAGACAACGATATCGGACTTTGTATACCCGATTGAACACATCTTAAATTCAACTGAATATACGTCATCCGACGCGGCAAAGCATCGTGGTAAAGGATTTTAACCCCTCGAAACGGAGGACCTTTAATCCAACTTACTAAGCCCATGCGCTAATATCATAATGCATAAAAAAAAATAAAGACAACGATATCGGACTTTGTATACCCGATTGAACACATCTTACATTCAACCGAATATACGTCATCCGGTGCGGTAAAGCATCGCGGTAAAGGATTTTAACCCCTCGAAACGGAGGACCTTTAATCCAACTTACTAAGCCCATACACTTTATCTCATCATTACACAAACAAATAACATGCATAATTTAAATAACGGATAATAAACGAATCAAAACAACATAAAACAAAATATGCGCCGTTTTCTCAAGTGGTACGTGGAGTTGTATCCCAAGTACAGACCGCACTACCGTCCATTCAGATTCGGTACTGAATTTATGTCTGGGTTTCCATCCTATATACCACAAGAGGCGACACATTTTCCATTTTATTCAAAGCCACAACATGCATCCATGAATGACTCTCATACGAAATAAATAACTAAAACGATTAAAAGATGAATAAAAATAAATACGAAAAGTGCCCTCAGGTCTAACCTTTTATGTCGACTCTCTGAAGTACCGTACACGGTCGTCGGAAGGGTGGATGCTCCGCAACTCATCCGATTCACTGGTTCAACATTTTCTCTCGCTGTTTCGCTGCTCAAGCTACCATTTTTGCTCCGTTTCGCTGCTGTTTTACTGCTGTTTTTTAGTAACTGTTTTTGTGTATCAGAGGCTGTTTTTGCTGTTTTTTTAGGGGTTTTAGAGGTTGCTATTTTGGGGTTTCTTTAGGGGTTTTAAAGTGCAGTTCTTGTTACTGTTTTAGGGTGTTTTCTGGGCTGTTTCAGTGTGACTTTGAGGGGGATTTTGTGGCTATTTGTGAGGCAGTTCAGGGTTTGTTTTGGCGTGCAGTGGGGGCTAGTGAATGGAGGCTTCTAATGATAGACTAGATGTTTGGTGCGTGAATGGGGTAGTGTGTGGGGAGATGGTGTTGGATTCTCTAAGGTCCAAGGATAATTAATCAAACATGAAACAAGTGAATACAACAAAGGAGAATGGCGGAATCATACTCACAATGAAGGGATTGGATGCGACGAAGAACACTTCAAGCTCTCCTTCCAAGCTCGGCAGTGAGCAGTCCACTGTCACGGCAGTCCACTATTTGGCTCCTCCAAGAATCGGCCATGGATGTCCTCCATGAAAGCTCCAAGCTTGTGTTGATTCCTTGCTCATGAAGTGAGTTCCCTATCATCTTAGGATGGCTCCTATGTGTGCTAGCACCCAAGAAATTTGCCATAAATTTCTTTAGCTTCTCCTTCATCACTCGGTCAAACCAGAAAACAGAGGAGAAAAACGTGAGAGAGAGGAAGGTTTTTGGCTCCAAAAACATGAACCATGGAGAGAGAAATGAAAAAGTGTAATAGGTCTTATAATTTCCAAAATCAATTAACCATTTACCACTTTCAATTTCAAAAAAGTCAAGCATTAAATGCTTTCCATCAACTCACATCAATCAATCAATCAATTGTCACATCACTCAAAGTGACATGGGATTTAACGCTTGATGTGACTAATGATTTCGCTTGATTTGACTTGCGTGCCGCACTCGAATTCGAAATGCAATGCGCTCGCAAATAATCCCGGGCTCGGGTTCACTAATTCAAAATTAAGGAATTTTCCGTCACGACGCAATTAAATGATTATGCTTAGAAAAATCACTATTCACTTCGCGAATGAATTAATTCTAAATTAATTCTTTCGCCCGAATTAAAATCCGATTTTAATTCCTCGTCGAAATCTAATTTCTAATAATATATCAAATATATTATTTAAATGATTAATTCCAAATTAATCGTTATCTCTCTTTAATTGATATTTTATCCTATATAAAATATCTCCGTAATTAATCCCAGATTAATTTTCTCTCTCTTCTAATTAGTCCTAGATTAATTAAAGTGCGAGTCATACGTCATCGGTGAATCTTCGGGAAGCGACCCATGAGATCCTTGGATATGTTGGCAGTAAATTCGGTCGTCGAACTATCCGAACACGTAAGTACCTAGTACTATGTTTATACCGATTTACAAGACAAGGTTGGCTTCTAGCAAAGCGCCATGCCTTCCCAATTCTCCAGAAACATGCTTACAGGAATAAGCGATCTATATCAGGTGTAGTATACGTAGTATTGTGTATGTCGATCCAGTATCGAATGATCACGTGCTAGGCCCGGGGCTGGAATTGTGTCTGCCCCGTACGAAATACATGTCGGATGTTTGGTGACTAGTCTCTATAATCGGATATACATGACCTTGTCATAATATCCCGATAGCTGCAACATTTAAGAGAACCAGTCCCGTATCCTACGTGACTATCATCTCCACTATGACTGGAGTGATACTTCTGTCTTGACATCGCACCCAACACACTACGATTCTCGATATACCCAGAAGAGGCGTACACAGAAATCGGTTAAAGCCCTGGATGACCAAAACCAAAGCATATTGATTGTCGCAAGTATTAGCGGTGCAAGTCTCAGGTTAAGACCATATACTCCTACCCTGATTTCAGACTTCCATACACACATAGTCATACTACCAATGGAATTCCGAGGGGGTCTATCCAGACGAAGCTGTTTCCCATACCATCGGTAAAACACAACCTCCTATTATACTTGCATGAGTATCCTATATCCAAATATATGATAACTATGCCGTTCTGTGCCCTCACAACGCGCACAAGTGTAATACTAGTCTTTTACGCATTTATCGATGTCCAATCTCGACAATACTCTGACTAGGGATATTTAATGATTTATCATTCGTGGACTGATACTATTTCATATCATTCTCAATCCAGGAACAAATCACAGAGACCTCATATCATTTATTTATCTAGGTGATCTAATCACAAATGATAAGAGTGCAATCTCCTTTGTCACATAGTTAATTTGTACAACAACACTATGATCTGTACAAATAGTGACGCTATGGGTCATAATTGTCCAACAGATGGCTCACGACAGTGGAATGGTTCTTTTGCTTCTTGTTGGGCGGCAATACAAGGGTATTTCTTGTGTGAATTCTGTGTGAATGAGCTAGGGGGTGTGAAGGGTTGGAATTGGGTTTCTTTTATAGACAAAGGAGATGGGTGAATCCTTTATTGACAAGGAAGAGATTTGTGCATTAAAGGAGGATATGATTTGGTGTTATGTAAGGAAAACACAATATTGATTGGAGACATGATTTGGTTTAATTAGGAAGTTAATAAATTTAATTTGTTTGGTTTAGGCATGATATTTGTTTTATGAGGAAGAGATATATTTGATTGATTTTAATTAGGCATGGTTTTATTTTAAATTGGTATATGATTTTTAGATTTTATTTAATTTTGTCATGTGTTAAATATGCATTTTATTAATTGGATATGTTTTATGGGCTTTGGTGGGCTAATTGGGCTTGGATGTGAGGCTAGCAGCAAAACAAGAAATACCGACACCGTTCGAACGCCGATTCGAACGCTACACGAACGCCCGCAATCCGCTTGACGTTCGAACGTGGTCACGAATGCAGCACGAACGAAAACAGTGAACTTGTGAAATAAATCTGATGACATACTTATTCTGAATTTCCCCTTCCGACGTCCGTTTCCCGCGACTTCCGCGACTTAAAAGGTAGTGCCTCCAAATGAGACTCATCATAGAGACTTATATGTAAAAATGCACTGCCTACAGACACAATTAAACAAGACTTGTATATCCACACTTTCGAAGAGTGGGTAGTAGGAAAAATTTGATTCTATTCAAATGATGTCTATGAATCTAGTTTATTAGGCAAATTGCCTAAAATACTTTTTACTTGGTAAAAGTGTAACTGCCACCGATCTGTTAGCCTTCGTTCATAGCGACGTAAGTGAGCCCATGTCTAGCTAGGCTAGATGTGGATATGAATGTTTCGTGACCTTTACGGATGTGGCATCGCGTTATGGTTATGTGTTTCATTTGAAACACGGATCAGAAACTTTTACAGTTTCGACACGAAATAAACAAACAGATCGGCTAAAGTATTAAACCATCACGGTTGGACCATGATGAAAATACTTAAGTAATAATTTTCTCGTATACTTGAAAGAGTATAGTATTCTTTCAATGAGGACTCCTCTCGGAACACGTCAAATTGATGGTGTTTCCGAACAGAGAAACCAAATTTTGTTGGACATGATAAGGTTAATCATGAGTCGCTCTGAGCTACCATTTACTTCAATGGTATACGCATTAAACAAGTGCATAACTTATTTTAATAAGGTTCCATAAAAATCTGTTTGACAGACTTCATATTAGATATGAACAGGAAAGAAACTGGGTTTCTCATTCCTGAAGATTTGGATATGCTAGGCATATGTTTGGATGATACCAAACTAAAACCCAATCGGATAAGTGCCTAATTTGTGGGTTATCCTAGGGAAACCAAAGTATAGTACTTATACAACTCACAAGAGAACAATTTAATTATTGTTCACCATGCGGTTTTCCTAAGAGGAATACCGATATGCAATGGTAAGTTGGAGGAAAGTAAAACTCGATGAAAATCGGTGTAATACTATTCCAAGTAACGATTCTTTAATAGAACACAAATAGTTCATGAAGGATGAAACTATACCAATAATCTTCGAATACACAAGAACCGCGTAAGTCGGAGAGAGTCAGAAAATAACCTGGGAGGTATGGGTTTCTGATCTCACCTCGTAAAGATGTCAATCTTATTGAGGAATATGAACTGACTACGTATGAGGAAGTGATACAAGGTATCGACTCTCTATTATGGCAAAGTGCCATGATGTCCGAAATGGATTCCATGTATAACCAACCAGGTTTAGATACTATTTGTTGTACCGGAAGGCATTGTGCCTATTGGTACTATATAAGTCTTCAATGAAGACATACATGGATGGCAACATACCAACGTACAAAGCTAGGCTTGTAGTGGAAAGGTATCGTTATCAACATTGTGTTGATTACGACGAAACCTTTTACCGGTTGCCACGGTAAATCCATTTGGAAAATGCTTACTGATGCTGCATGTTTCATTCATGAAACATAACAGCTGAATGCCAAAACCACTTTTCTTAACGGAAACCTTTTGTAGGATGTTTACAACATCCTGACAATTTTGTCGTACCATAACTAGCAAACAAGGTTTGCAGGTTATTCGATCCATGTATGGATTGAAGAAAGCATTAGGTTCTTGGAATTATCATTTTGATGTAATCAAAATGGTATATGATTTAATTCAAAACGAACATAATTCTTGTGTATATAAGGAGGTTAGTGGGAGTGCACTGACAGTGATGTCCTATACAATGATGACATGTCATTTCTTGGAAATGATATTCCCATAATACAATCGGTGAAAGCTTGGCTTTCATGAAAAATTATCCTTAGAATCTTGGGAGAAACAACCTTTATTCTAGGAATAAAGATCTACTGTGATAGATTTAAAGTTGTTGGTACTCTCCGAGAACTCGTACATTGAAAAATGTACGTGACCTGGTGTCTCATACGCTTCGAGCATATGGAGTCACAATCGGGCCAAACCAAGTGATAGTCATTGGATTGATGTTAAGAACATCATTTAGTATCTTAGAAGAACTAAGGATGCTGTCATATACTATGGATGATGAGAACTTGAAGTGACTGGGATCATTGCTGCAAGTTTCCAAACCGATAAGAACGACAATAGGTCGTAACAACGGTATTATAAAGTTTGAATAACGGAAAAGTGAGATGGAAATCTTCCAAGCAAGATACTGTTACCGAATAAACAACAAAAATGGAATATTGTTACAGCTGAGGCAGCAATAGAAGCCTTCTGGATTGCTAATAATCTAATTAGATTAGATATAGTTCTGTTAGCAGATGAGCTAGGCTATAACATAGGCTAAAGAATTAATGGTCTCATCAACGATCCAGATATATACTTCGATATTCATCTGATTCATTCGGATCATACATAATGGCGATGTGATGATCGAATAAATCGCATCAGATGATAGTCATACAAATCCGCTGACGAAAGCATTTTCTCAGCAGAAGTTTGAGCGAACCGTACAAAGTTCGGGTGTAGGACACTTGAGTGATTGGCTATAGGCCAAGTGGGAGATTGTTGGACAGTTATGGCCCATAGTATCACTATTTGTACAGATCATGGTGTTGTTGTACAAATTAACTATGTGACAAAGGAAATTGCTCTTTTATCATTTGTGATTAGATCACCAAGATGTATAAATGATGAAAGGTCCATATGATTAGTTCCGGATTGATAAGATATGAGACAATATCAATCAATGAAGGTTAAATCATTAAATATCCCTAGTCGTAGTATTATCGAGATTGGACATCGATAATGGGGAATAGACTAGTATTGCACTTGTGTGTGGTATGGGAGCATAGCGGCATAATGCTAATATATTTGGGTATAGGATACTCATGCAAGTGTATTAGGAGGTTGTGTTTTACCGATGGTACGAAATACATCTTCGCTCTGGATAGAACCCTCGAAATTCCATTGGTAGTATGACTATGTGTCTATGGAAGTCCGAATCAGGGTAGGTGTATTTGGTCTTAACCTGAGACTTTCACCGCTAATACTTGCGACAATCAATATACTTTGGTTTCGGTCGTTCAGGGCTTTAACCGATTCTGTGTACGCCTCTTCTGGGTATATTAATAATCTTAGTGTATTGGGTGTGATGTCAAGACAGAAGTATCACTCCAGTCATAGTGGAGATGATGATCACGTAGGATACGGAATTGGTGCTCTTATATGCTGCAGCTATCGGGATGTTATGACTAGGTCATGTTTATCCGATTATAGAGACTAGTTACCAGAGATCCTATATGTGCTTCGTACGGGGCAGACACATTTCCAGCCCCAGGCCTTGCACGTGACATCCGATGCTGGATCGAAATACACAATACTACATATACTACGCCTGATATAGATCGTATATTCCAGTAAGAATATTTCTGGAGAATTGGGTAGGCATGATGCTTTGCTAAAAACCAACCATGTCTTATAAATCGGTAAAAACGTAGTACTAGGTACTTACGTGTTCGGATAGTTCGACGACCGGATTTACTGCCAACATATCCGGGGATCTCATGGGTCGCTTCCCGAAGATTCACCGATGACGTATGACTCGCACTTTATTAATCTGGGATTAATTAGTAAAGAGAGAAAATTAATCTGGGATTAATTACTGAGATATTTTATCTGGGATAAAATATTAATTAAAGAGAGAGAACAATTAATTTGGAATTAATCGATAAAATAATATATTCGATATATTATACGAAATTGGATTTCGACGCGGAATTAAAATTAGATTTTAATTTGGGCGAACAAGTTAATTTAGAATTAATTCGTTAGCGACGTGAATAGTAATTTTGCTAGGCATAATTATTTAATTACATCGCAACGGAAAATTTGTTAATTTGGAATTAGCGAACCCGAGCCCGGGAGTGTTTGCGGGCGCACTCGCATTGCGAATTAAAGTGCGGCCCACAAGTCACATCAATCGTCAAATTACTAGTCAATCGATTGATGTGATCTCTATTCACTTTGAGTGGTTTGTCAACATGTCATGAGTGATTGATGGTGGTAGTTGGTTGGCATTAATGCCTTGACTTTTTGAAAGTTGAATTTGTGTATTAGATACACAAATCATTAACAACCAAAAACCTAACACATTTTTCTTCTCTCCTCTCCATCTCTCTCAGCCAAGGGCCATCTTTCTTCTTCATTTTTCTGCTGTTGCCGTGAATTGAAGGAGAAGCATAGGAAATTTTGCTGCAAAATTTCCGGAGTGCTAGCACGCTTTATGGGTCTTGCGAAGGTGATAGGGAAACCGACTTGTGAGCTTGGAATCACCATTCAAAATCTTGGAGCTTGGACCGAAAATGGAGCAACAAAATCTGCCATTGTCGAGACTTCAAGGAGGAAAAGCATGAAGATTTTTGATGTTCCTCGCGTCGCAAAAGCCGATCGTTGTAAGTATGATTCCGCCATACTTTTATGAGTATTCACATATATGTTTCATTGCTTGATTTGATCCTTGGGACCTAATAGAAACCCAACACTGGGTATATTGAGAATCGTAGTGTATTGGGTATGATGTCAAGACGGAAGTATCACTCCAGTCATAGTGGAGATGATGATCACGTAGGATACGGAACTGGTACTCTTTTATGCTGCAGCTATCGGGATATTATGACTAGGTCATGTTTATCCGATTATAGAGACTAGTTACCAGAGATCCGATATGTGCTTAGTACTGGGCAGACACAATTCCAGCCCCAGGCCTTGCACGTGACATCCGATACTGGATCGAAATACGCAATACTACGTATACTACGCCTGATATAGATCACATATTCCTATAAGAATATTTCTGGAGAATTGGGTAGGCACGGTGCTTTGCTAGAAGCCAACCATGTCTTGTAAATCAGTAAAAACGTAGTACTAGGTACGTACGTGTTCAGATAGTCCGACGACCGGATTTACTGCCAACATATCTGGGGATCTCATGGGTCGCTTCCTGAAGATTCACTGATGACGTATGACTCGCACTTTCTTAATCTGGTAATAATTAGCAGAGAGAGAAAATTAATCTGGATTAATTACAGAGATATTTTATCTGGGATAAAATATTATTTAAAGAGAGAGAACGATTAATTTGGAATTAATCAATAAAATAATATATTCGATATATTATACGAAATTGGATTTCAACGCGGAATTAAAATTAGATTTTAATTCGGACGAACGAGTTAATTTAGAATTAATTCGTTAGCGACGTGAATAGTAATTTTACTAGGCATAATTATTTAATTACGTCCCAACGGAAAATTCGTTAATTTGGAATTAGTGAACCCGAACCCGGGAGTGTTTGCGGGCGCACTCGCATTGTGAATTAAAGTGCGGCCCATAAGTCACATCAAGCGTCAAATCACTAGTCAATCGATTGATGTGATGTCTAGTCACTTTGAGTGGTTTGACAACATGTCATGAGTGATTGATGGTGGTAGTTGGTTGGCATTAATGCCTTGACTTTTTGAATGTTGAATTTGTGTATTAGATACACAAATCATTAACAACCAAAAACCTAACACATTTTTCCGCTCTCCTCTCCATCTCTCTCAGCCAAGGGCCATCTTTCTTCTTCATTTTTCTGCTGTTGCTGTGAATTGAAGGAGAAGCATAGGAAATTTTGCTGCAAAATTTCCGGAGTGCTAGCACGCTTTATGGGTCTTGCGAAGGTGATAGGGAAACCGACTTGTGAGCTTGGAATCACCATTCAAAAGCTTGGAGCTTGGACCGAAAATGGAGCAACAAAATCTGCCATTGCCGAGACTTCAAGGAGGGAAAAGCATGAAGATTTTTGATGTTCCTCGCGTCGCAAAAGCCGATCATTGTAAGTATGATTCCGCCATACTTTTACGAGTATTCACATATATGTTTCATTGCTTGATTTGATCATTGGGACCTAATAGAAACCCAACACTGGGTATATTGAGAATCGTAGTGTATTGGGTATGATGTCAAGACGGAAGTATCACTCCAGTCATAGTGGAGATGATGATCACTTAGGATACGGAAATGGTACTCTTTTATGCTGCAGCTATCGGGATATTATGACTAGGTCATGTTTATCCGATTATAGAGACTAGTTACCAGAGATCCGATATGTGCTTAGTACTGGGCAGACACAAATCCAGCCCCAGGCCTTGAACGTGACATCCGATACTGGATCGAAATACGCAATACTACGTATACTACGCCTGATATAGATCACATATTCCTATAAGAATATTTCTGGAGAATTGGGTAGGCACGGTGCTTTGCTAGAAGCCAACCATGTCTTGTAAATCAGTAAAAACGTAGTACTAGGTACGTATGTGTTCAGATAGTCCGACGACCGGATTTACTGCCAACATATCTAGGGATCTCATGGGTCGCTTCCTGAAGATTCACTGATGACGTATGACTCGCACTTTATTAATATGGTAATAATTAGCAGAGAGAGAAAATTAATCTGGGATTAATTACAGAGATATTTTATCTGGGATAAAATATTATTTAAAGAGAGAGAACGATTAATTTGGAATTAATCAATAAAATAATATATTCGATATATTATACGAAATTGGATTTCGACGCGGAATTAAAATTAGATTTTAATTCGGACGAACGAGTTAATTTAGAATTAATTCGTTAGCGACGTGAATAGTAATTTTACTAGGCATAATTATTTAATTACGTCCCAACGGAAAATTCGTTAATTTGGAATTAGCGAACCCGAGCCCGGGTGTGTTTGCGGGCGCACTCGCATTGCGAATTAAAGTGCGGCCCATAAGTCACATCAAGCGTCAAATCACTAGTCAATCGATTGATGTGATGTCCAATCACTTTGAGTGGTTTGACAACATGTCATGAGTGATTGATGGTGGTAGTTGGTTGGCATTAATGCCTTGACTTTTTGAATGTTGAATTTGTGTATTAGATACACAAATCATTAACAACCAAAAACCTAACACATTTTTCTTCTCTCCTTTCCATCTCTCTCAGCCAAGGGCCATCTTTCTTCTTCATTTTTCTGCTGTTGCCGTGAATTGAAGGAGAAGCATAGGAAATTTTGCTGCAAAATTTCCGGAGTGCTAGCACGCTTTATGGGTATTGCGAAGGTGATAGGGAAACCGACTTGTGAGCTTGGAATCACCATTCAAAAGCTTGGAGCTTGGACCAAAAATGGAGCAACAAAATCTGCCATTGCCGAGACTTCAAGGAGGGAAAAGCATGAAGATTTTTGATGTTCCTCGCGTCGCAAAAGCCGATCATTGTAAGTATGATTCCGCCATACTTTTACGAGTATTCACATATATGTTTCATTGCTTGATTTGATCATTGGGACCTAATAGAAACCCAACACTGGGTATATTGAGAATCGTATTGTATTGGGTATGATGTCAAGACGGAAGTATCACTCCAGTCATAGTGGAGATGATGATCACGTAGGATACGGAACTGGTGCTCTTTTATGCTGCAACTATCGGGATATTATGACTTGGTCATGTTTATCCGATTATAGAGACTAGTTACCAGAGATCCGATATGTGCTTAGTACTGGGCAGACACAATTCCAGCCCCAGGCCTTGCACGTGACATCCGATACTGGATCGAAATACGTAATAATTTATATACTACGCCTGATATAGATCACATATTCCTATAAGAATATTTCTGGAGAATTGGGTAGGCACGGTGCTTTGCTAGAAGCCAACCATGTCTTGTAAATCAGTAAAAACGTAGTACTAGGTACGTACGTGTTCGGATAGTCCGACGACCGGATTTACTGCCAACATATCTGGGGATCTCATGGGTCGCTTCCTGAAGATTCACTGATGACGTATGAATCGCACTTTATTAATCTGAGATTAATTAGGAGAGAGAGAAAATTAATCTGGGATTAATTACAGAGATATTTTATCTGGGATAAAATATTATTTAAAGAGAGAGAACGATTAATTTGGAATTAATCAATAAAATAATATATTCGATATATTATACGAAATTGGATTTCGACGCGGAATTAAAATTAGATTTTAATTCGGACGAACGTGTTAATTTAGAATTAATTCGTTAGCGACGTGAATAGTAATTTTGCTAGGCATAATTATTTAATTACGTCGCAACGGAAAATTCGTTAATTTGGAATTAGCAAACCCGAGCCCGGGGGTGTTTGCGGGCCCACTCGCATTTCGAATCGAGTGGGGCCCACATGTCACATCAAGCGTCAAATCACTAGTAAACTTTAGTCACTTTGATTGATGGAAGTTGATGGGATTTGATGGTTGAGTGCAAAACACTCCAGTGTGATGGCTTGAAAGACATTTGCCATTATTTTATTATTTTGGTATTTTGACTTTCATTTTTGGTATTAGATACACAACACAGAAATTCTCTCTCTCACTTAACACACTCACGGTTTGGAACCATTTTCCCTCCTCTCTCTCTCTCGGCTTTGAAGCCAATTTTCTTCCAATTTTCTTGGCAAGGCCGAGTATTACAAGAAGATAAATGGAAGATTTGTGGCAAATCTATCCAATGTTAGCACATGAAGAGTCATCCAATGTGACAGGGAAACCTATTCATGAGCATATAATCACCACACAAAGCTTGGAGCTTGGAGATTCATCCATGGAGTTGACCGAAAATAGAGGAGCACAAAGGGACCCATTGCCGAAAGCTTGAAGTTTTTTGTTGTTCCTCGCATCGCAAAAGCCGATCAATGTAAGTATGATTCCTCCATGCTTCTTTGTTGTATTCACACATGTTTTCTTGCTTTAATTGATCCCGGGACTATAGTAGAAACCCAACAATGGTATCAGAGCCATTTTGAGCATGAAATTTGATTAGGGTAAAATTTGGGTAAATTGGATTTGATCATGTTTGAGTGAAATTACTTGTTTGAGCATGCTTGTATATGAATGACTTGGAGTTATTTGTGATCATTTTGTGAAAAATGGATTCGATCAATTTTTCCCCAATAAGTTGGCATGGCCGAAACTAGTAGATGCCCTAATATCATGGTGTTTTTTGATTTTGATCATTGGATGAGTTGAAATCATTTGGGAAATGTTGATTTGAGATTTAATTGGATTGAATTTTGAATTGGACAAAAATTCCCTTAATTGCCATGAATGATGTAGCATGGAAAATGATTGATTTTTGATTCAAATGTGTTGGACATGTTTTGATGATCATAAGCATAATTAATTGAGTAAATTAGTGTTTTGGAAATGTTAATTTGGTTAATTAATTATGTCATACACTTTAGGTTAATTAAATTATGAAATTTGGGATTTTGGTAATTTAATTAATTGGGCCAAATTTGGAATTGGGCTTGTATAGTTGTAATTGGGCTTAATGGGCTTGGTTGGGCCAATTTTGGTTTAGGCTAATTGGTTGGATCCAATTGGGCCCAAAACCATATCCATAAAGTCCAAATATGACTTAATGGACCTTTAAAAATTTAATTGGGCCTAATGGGCCTAAATTGATTTCTTGGCAAATAAGGGTGATTCCTTAAATGGGCTTTGGTATTTGGGTTTGACCCATATTGACCAAAAGTCCATTCCTTATGAAATTAATTAAAAGCCCATTGGACTTTAATGAAATTGACATTAGATGTTAATTGGGCTTTGAGACCCGTAACGATTAGATTCAGAATCTAAGTCGTAAAGGCACATTAAAAAGTGTAATTATTTAATTTAGAATTAAATATAGAATTAGTATTAAATACAAATTAAATTGGATTTAATGTTGTAGTTTAATATAATTCGTGAATTCGTACTTTGAGTACTTATTCGTAAAACGAGTTGGACTCGCCCAAAATCAAATCGTTGTTTGAACATTGGATGATCTTTAATTTTCAGATTAATTAATTAGATTAGATTGATTGATAACATGCTTTGTGTGAATACATGGATGCGATGTATGACTAATGCATATCGGATGGATATTAGATGGGTGAGGGTAATTTTGGAAATTATTGTAATAAATTTAGAATTTATTAAATTGGACCTGCGTGTCCAGCCTATTAACTCTTGACTCTTTGTATTTCTCTTCTCACCTATTTCCCTCAATGTAAATGAGGTTTCTTTAGAAGTGTTATGTAATTGGGTAGAAGTAATACTTGTGCTAGCGGGAGAGAGGAAATGAAGAGATTTGTTCTAGGAACAATGTTTGAATCATGAAGGCTTTGTTCCATATCGGTTTCTTGTCCAAGTTGTGATTTGTTGGCCAAAGTCAAGATCACATCTTGTCCATCAACATCAATTACGAAGCTTTCTATAGTCAATGGGTTCCGTTTAACTGGGATCACTAAGTTTGTTGTGCCAAAGCCAAGGCTTAGTTGATTCAGAGGAAAAAGGTTAGGGAATATATTGGATATATTGGCATATATAAGATATATGTTTCGGACTTGGATGTCCACCTACTGGATCTAGGAATTGGATGGGATCCAATTGATCTTAGAGATCTACCTAGTTAATTATCATACAATTTGTTGGCCAAAGTCAAGATTGTGTGTTATTTAACGGGATCCTAGCCCACTAGGAAACAAGGTTTCCCGAGTACTCCACAGAGGGTTAGAGGCTCGCCGAAAAATAGTGGGAGGCAAGTATTAAATTTACAATATTCGTTTAGCTACTTGCCATACGCGCTCATTACAAATTTTTCGTCAATATAAATTAACATATTAGTTGGACTAATGTTTAATCGTTGTTTTAATTAAACAGTTGGACTGTATTCAAACTATTTCAATTAATAGTTGATTTTATAATTGGATTATAGTAATCAATATAATTGAATTTAACCTATTAAGTTATAGTTGATTATATAGTTAGACTATATAATCATTATAATCAATAGTACCTAAAATCGTTGATTCGATAGTTGGACTATTGGAATCAAGATAATTGAAAGATTAGTGTTTAAAACATAATCCTGGGTGAGAATATTTTAAACGGCTTTAATTTTCAAAATGGGAATAAAATCTCAGGATAGTCCTGAAAACCGAGAAGTTACTTTATTTGATATAGTGACGTCTCGAGCCTAAGCCCGGAGTTGAACAAATAGTAGAGCATGATCTTTGGAAGATTCATGTGATGATAACTTTAGTGCTTAATCCATTATACTTGCCGCATAGACTCCTTAATTTCTTAATCAGAACTGAGGATTAGATCCTTATAGTATGATAATGAAATTGAAGGATCTTCATAGATCTATTCTTATATCTTAGAAGTACAAATTGCAATTGAAAACTCTTGGAGAGTTAATAGCTATTCTCAAGGAGACAAAGCCAAAGTTTGTAATAGGGCAAGAAGCGCAAGGCACATCTTACTTCGACATTCCGGAAGGCCAAGGCTTGGCCAAAGGCTTCTGGGGTGTGAAAAAGGGCAAAGACAAAGTCATTATAATCTTCTGGGAAGACAAATGACATATCCCAAAATGTCTGTCTAAATTGTGGCAAACGGGGTCACTGGAAGCATGACTGCCGTATGGACAAGGCAGGCATGAAGGAATTAAAAACGGTGCAAGGCTCCGGCTTCAAATATGTTTGTCATAAACATGTTCGCTACTAGTATTAAAATTGGATTTTAGATACTGAGTGTGGTACATAAATATATACTGATGTGCAAATCTGCTGACTAGCAGGATACTGACTTCAGTTGAGATCTATCTATGAATCGAAAACGGGACGACAGTCGTTGTTTTAACTGTAGAGACCTAAGTTTAGGAACTACCCTTCGGGTGTGTAATTAAATTAGGAAACTGTTAAAATGTAACTAGTTTGACTAGAAACATTATCTCTATATCAGGGTTTAACTCGTTGCGGGTATACCTTTATATTATAGAACACTAAAGTGTTCCATTTTATAAAGATGATATTGAGATAAACACATTAGATGTGAATAACAGTATTTATATTTTGAATATAAATGAATCTCAAACGTATGACATGACAAACAAATAGCTCAAACTGAGTAAATCAGTTGAGACTTATAAGTGACATTATTGTCTGGGACACAATTAACAAGACTCGTATATCCACACTTTCGAAGAGTGGATACTAGGACGAATTTGATTTTATTCAAATAAAGTCTACGTATCTAGTTTATTAGGCAAAGTGCCTGAAATACCTTTTACTTGGTAAAAGTACAAGTGCCACCGATCTGTTAGCCCTTGTTCATAGTGACGTAAGTGGGCCCATATCTAGCTAGGCTAGATGTGGATATGAATGTTTTGTGACCTTTACGGATGTGGCATCACGTTATG
Organism: Zanthoxylum bungeanum; assembly: GCA_019454045.1. Lineage (NCBI taxonomy): Eukaryota > Viridiplantae > Streptophyta > Magnoliopsida > Sapindales > Rutaceae > Zanthoxylum > Zanthoxylum bungeanum. Next base: position 19,084 of record SKCR01039118.1, on the reverse strand, counting down.
GTTATGTGTTTCTTTTGAAACACAAATCGGAAACTTTTAGAGTTTCGACACGAAGTAGACAGACAGACCGGCTAAAGTATTAAAACCGTCACAGTTAGACCGTGGTGGAAAATACTTAAGCAATAAGTTTCTCAAATACTTGAAAGAGTATAGTATTATTTCAATGAGGACTCCTCTCGGAACACGTCAATTTGACGGTGTGTCCGAACGGAGAAACCGAATTTTGTTGGACATGATAAGGTTAATCATGAGTCGCTCTGAGCTGCCATTTCCTTCAAGGGATACGCAATAAACAGTGAAAGACTTATTTTAAATAAGGTTCCATAAAATCTGTTAGACAGACTTCATATTAGATATGAACAGAAAAGAAACCGGGTTTTCTCATTCTCGAAGATTTGGGTATGCTAGGCATATGTTTGGATGATACCAAACTAGAACCCAAATCGGATAAGTGCCTAATTTGTAGGTTATCCTAGGGAAACCTAAGTATAGTACTTATACAACTCACTAGAGAAAAATGTAATTGTTGCTCGCCATGCGGTTTTCCCAAGAGGAATACCTATATATAGTGGTAAGTGGGAGGAAAGTAAAACTCGATGAAAATCAGAGTAATACTATTCCAGGCACCGATTCCTTAATGGAACACAAATAGTTCATCAAGGATGAAACTATACCAATAATCTTCGAATACACAAGAACCACGTAAGTCAGAGAGAGTCAGAAAACAACCTGGGGTATGGGTTTCTGATCTCACCTCATAAAGATGTCAATCTTATTGAGGAAAATGAACTGACTACGTATGAGGAAGTGATACAAGGTATCGACTCCCTATTATGGCAAAGTGCCATGAAGTCCGAAATGGATTCCATGTATAACAACTAAGTTTGGATACTAGTTGATGTACCGCAAGGCACTGTGCCTATTGGTACTATATAAGTCTTCAAGGAAGACATACATGAAAGGCAACATACCAACGTACAAAGCTAGGCTTGTAGCGAAAAGGTATTGTTATCAACATTGTATTGATTACAACGAAATCTTTTACCTGTTGTCATGGTTAAATCCATTTGGACAATGCTTGCTAATGCTGCATATTTCATTTATGAAATATGGCAGCAGGAACGTCAAAATAGCTTTCCTTTAAAGGAAACCTTTTGGAGGATGTTTATAACATCTTGAGGGTTTCGTCGTACCAAAACGAGCAAACAAGATTTGCAAGTTAACTCGATCCATGGATGGATTGAAGCAAGCATTGCGTTCTTGGAACAATCGTTTTGATGTAATTATAATGGTATATGATTTAATTCAAAAACGAAAATGATTCTTGTGTATATAAGGAGGTTAGTGGGAGCGCACTGACAGTGAATGTCCTAAATAATGATGATATATCATTTCTTGGAAATGATATTCCCATAATACAATCGGTGAAAACTTGGCTTTCATGAAAAATTTCCGTCGAATTCTTGGGAGAGACAACCTTTATTCTAGGAATAAAGATCTACTGGGATAGATCTAAAGGTTGTTAGCACTCTCCAAGTACTCGTGCATTGAAATAAATGTACGCGACCTGGTGGCTCATATGCTTTGAGCATATGGATTCACAATCAGGCCAATCCAAGTGATAGTCACTGGATTGATGTTAAGAACATCCTTAAGTTTCTTAGACGAACTAAGGATGCTTTCTTATACTATGGAGAATGAGAACTTGAAGTGACTAGGTTCACTGCTGTAAGTTTCCTAACCGATAAAAATGACTATAAGTCGTAATAAAAGGTACTATAAGGTTTGAATAACGGAATAGTGAGCTGGAAATCTTCCGAGCAAGATACTGTTACCGAATAAACAATAAAAGCGGATTATTGTTGCAGTTGAGGCAGCAATAGAAGCCTTTTGGATCGATAATAATCCTAATCAGATTAGGAGTAGTTCTGTCAGCAGCTGAGCTAGGCTTCAGCACAGGCGAAAGAATTTATGGTCTCATCAACGATCCAGATATATACTTCAAATATTCACCTGATTCGTTCGGATCATACATCGTGGCGATGTGATGATCGAATAAATCGCATCAGATGATAACCTTGCAAATCCGCTGAAGAAAGCCTTTCCTCAGCAGAAGTTTGAGCGAACCGTACATAGTTCGGGTGTAGGACACTTGAGTGATTGGCTATAGGCCAGGTGGGAGATTGTTGGACAATTATGACCCATAGCATCACTATTTGTACATATCATTGTGTTGTTGTACAAATTAACTATGTGACAAAGGAAATTGCCCTTTTATCATTTGTAATTAGATTACCAAGATGTATAAATGATAAAAGGTCCATATGATTAGTTCCGGATTGAGATGATATGAGACAATATCAATCCATAAAGGTTTAATCGTTAAATATCCCTAGTCGGAGTATTATCGAGATTGGACAACGATAATGCGTAAAAGACTAGTATTACACTTGTGCGCGTTGTGGGAGTATAACGACATAGTTCTCATATATTTGGGTATAGGATACTCATGCAAGTGTAATAGGAGGTTGTGTTTACCGATGGTACGGGAACAGCTTCGCTCTAGATAGATCCCTCAGAATTCCATTGGTAGTATGACTATGTGTCTATGGAAGTCCGAATCAGGGTAGATGTATTTTGTCTTAACCTGAGACTTGCACCGCTAATACTTGCGACAATCAATATACTTTGGTTTTGGTCGTCCAGGGCTTTAACAGGTTCTGTGTACGCCTCTTCTGGGTATATTGAGAATCATAGTGTATTGGGTGTGATGTCAAGACGGAAGTATCACTCCAGTCATAGTGGAGAAGATGATCACGTAGGATACGGAACGGTGCTCTTTTACGCTGCAGCTATCGGGATATTATGACTAGGTCATGTTTATCTGATTATAGAGACTAGTTACCAGAGATCCGATATGTGCTTCGTATGAGGCAGACACAATTCCAGCCCCAGGCCTTGCACGTGACATCCGATATTGGATCGAAATACGCAATACTACGTATACTACGCCTGATATAGATCATATATTCCTAGAAGAATATTTCTGGAGAATTGGGTAGGCACTGTGCTTTGCTAGAAGCCAACCATATCTTGTAAATCGGTAAAAATATAGTACTAGGTACGTACGTGTTCGGATAGTCCGACGACCAGATTTACTACCAACATATCCGGGGATCTCATGGGTCACTTCCCGAAGATTCACCGATGACGTATGATTCACACTTTATTAATCTGGGATTAATTAGCATAGAGAGAAAATTAATCTGGGATTAATTACAGAGATATTTTATCTGAGATAAAATATTATTAAAGAGAGAGAACGATTAATTTGGAATTAATCGATAAAATAATATATTCGATATATTATACGAAATTGGATTTCGACGCGGAATTAAAATTAGATTTTAATTCGGGCGAACGAGTTAATTTAGAATTAATCTGTTAGCGACGTGAATAATAATTTTGCTAGGCATAATTATTTAATTACGTTGCAACGGAAAATTCGTTAATTTAGAATTAGCGAACCCGAGCCCGGGAGTGTTTGCGGGCCCACTCGAATTTCGAATCGAGTGGGGCGCATATGTCACATCAAGCATCAAATCACTAGTAAACTTTAGTCACTTTGATTGATGGAAGTTGATGGGATTTGATGGTTGAGTGCAAAACACTCCAGTGTGATGGCTTGAAAGACATTTGCCATTATTTTATTATTTTGGTATTTTGACTTTCATTTTTGGTATTAGATACACAACACAATAATTCTCTCTCTCACTTAACACACTCACGGTTTGGAATCAGTTTCCCTCATCTCCCTCTCTCGGCTTTGAAGCCAATTTTCTTCCAATTTTCTTGGCAAGGCCGAGTATTACAAGAAGATAAATGGAAGATTTGTGGCAAATCTATCCAATGCTAGCACATGAAGAGTCATCCAATGTGATAGGGAAACCTATTCATGAGCATGGAATCACCACACAAAGCTTGGAGTTTGGATATTCATCCATGGAGTTGACCGAAAATGGAGGAGCACAAAGGGACCCATTGCCGAAAGCTTGAAGTTTTTTTTTTGTTGTTCCTCGCATCGCAAAAGCCGATCAATGTAAGTATGATTCCGCCATACTTGTTTGTTGTATTGACACATGTTTTCTTGCTTGAATTGATCCCGGGACTATAGTAGAAACCCAACATCCCGAACAATAACTACATACTTTGGGACATGGTTTGGTGTGTAGTTGGAGATATTTTACATAGACATAAAGTTCACTCATTCTTACGAGAAGTAGATGAATATCTTTCTTAAGGGTTGATTCGGTACTTGAACGATTAGAGCGCTCAAGTCTTTCTATACGAATAGAAAGATTAATATTCATAATGATTATGAATAAATCGTTCATTAGAGAATCAATGGTACATAAGGTAAAAATAATTAGAGGGGTATAATGGATATTATGACCTGACTCTAATTATGAGATACTTGTGAAGGGCCAATCCGTATGTATGACTATATCGATGGACACCGACGTAGTTCGACTTATATTATTTATCTACGGCAATGAGAGATAGCTTCGGGTTTTTAGTGGAATAACCTGAAGTTCATAATTCAGAATATTTAATTAAATAGTTTAATTAATATTCCGGGATTATTGAAGCTCGGGACTGTAGTCCATTTGGTCCCCGTACTAACTCGATATACTATAGCAAATTAAATATAATTGGATAGTTCAATTATATACTCACATATATATTATTATTAATGAGATTAATAATATATTTATCACACATGAGACCTTATGTTAAATTTAAAATAAAGTTTTCATTAAATAAATGATTATGAGATAATCATTTAATTTATTAATAAAAGTTTGCAATTATTAAATTATATTTTATAATTTAATATATCACTTTGGAAATGAATAAATTTCAAATTTGATTTTGAAAATCTTCAATACTAAAATGGTAGTTATATTATTTTATTAAGTAACATGTTAAATGTCATTATGATGACATTAATCATTAAAAGTTTGGTGTTACATTTTCCCTAGGGCTGGCCGAATAATGCAAAGGGTTTGGGGGTTATTTTTTATAATTTGGTTGTAAACTTGATGACTCAAAACCCCAGCTATAAAAGAAAAATATGTTTTTCTTTTTAAGATAATCTCATTCTCTAAACCCTAGCCTCCCTTGTACTTATTTTTCTCTCATGTGTTAGAAAGAAAAAAATGGAAGAACAAAAAGGAAAAACATAGTGTGTGACAAAATAATTTTCTAAAGTGTTTAGAGATTTAATGTTTTGTAAGTGAAGCCCACACTTCTATTTGCTGGTTGCGAGATATAACACGAAAGACTTTTTGAAAATCAAACCAAAAACACATTCTCCCATTCCCTTATACTCATGTCAGTGAGCAGAAAATTCTGCTCACTGCTGCCACATTTATTATATATTCGTGGGTTGTTTTGTTGTGTTTTTGCCCAGGAAATTTTGGGAACACAAAGGGATATATCTTGGACGATTTGGGACTGTTTTTCATCATTATATCATCCAAAATAGTGGCATAAAAATAGAAAACAACCATCACAAAAATAGTGAGCTCTGCGCGCGAAAGAGAGTGTTTTCGGTGTATAAAGCAGTCCGATTTTTGGGATGCTATTGAAGGGCTGTCCGGGGATGGAAAAATAATGAAAAATAGTAGCAAAATAAGTCCAAAAAGGGTTGGACAATTTCGGTTCAGAAGGAAAAAAGGCAGAAAATATTTCAAGGTTGATACTAGTGCCTAAGCCGCTTCTGCTACGCGAGGGAAATTGTTTCCTCCAATTGGCGTCAAGAGCGAGGTTGAAAATTGTTCTTAACCCTTATTTTTTTATTAAAAAGTTTCTATTTTTATTTATTTATATGAGATATAAATTATTTTTATGCATGTTGTGATGTGTAGGCACATTCTAATGTTCATGTGGTGATGTTTATGTTTAAGTTCATGTAATGAATGTATTGCATTGATCGTAAATTTTTCGGCTCATGATTTTTGTGTTATTTTTGTTTTTGGGAATGAATAGGCAATTTTTACAAGTGCTGTAAATATTTTTCCTTTGTAAAATTATTAATTTGTATCATTTTATGTAAATTGGAGAATGTAAATTGGAGAGTCGATGCCGCCAACGACTCAATCTCAATCCATGGAGCAAAATTTGAAGACCAAGGGGTGCCTTGGTAAATTTTGTACTAATTAGATTAGTATAGGAAAAATAAGAGTCCTGTCAATGCAATTTTATTTTTATGTTATATGTATGCTTACTTCGAAATGTTTGAATAACATGTCATATAGCTTAGGGTGCATACTTTTTCATTTTCACATGCCATAACATGTAATAGATGCATGGATATTCTAGTCAAAAAATATGATTTTATGAAATTTAAAAGAGTAAAATTGGAATATGATATGCATGAAAAAAATTAATAAGATTAATTGTTTTAAAAGTTTAAAAATTAGAAATTCGAATTAAATAAATATATGGGCATAATAAGTGCATCATATTTGCCCTTGGTATATCGGATGGAATCCCGGACGTAAATTTCATAGTCGATTCTGAATGGACAATAGTGTGGTTTGTACTCAGGACACAATTCCACATACCATTGGAATTTATAAGACGTATTTAATTAAATAATTTAGTTAAAAGTTTGTCCCTTTTTGAATTTCTAAATTTTAAACTTGTTAGTGAACTAAAATTTAAGAGTTAAAATTAATTAGGTCACCAAACCAAACTTAATTAAATTTATTTAATTAAGTAAAATATTAGTTGAGACTAATAAGAATTAGTGAATAAAAATTTTAATAGTAAAAATTTGTTAGATCACTAATTTTGGACTAATGTAAAATAGAGTTATGTCTTAGCCGCGCATAAACTTATTGACACTAGTGAATTAAAATATTAGATATTTTAAGTATAAACCTTTAATTTTAAAATAGTGAGTGGGAGAGGGATATGCGACAATATATCCCGCGATCTCCGTTGTTAGTCCGAAAACGTGAGATTCAAAAGACGTCTAGAGATGGCTTTGTTTTCGTCCCCCTACGGATGGTGTCCATTTTGGGTCAATATCAAGTTTAGATTCCGAGAGAATATGAAATCTAGATGTATCTGGTGAACTGACATACCCAACGGCGGTACTTCACTAGTTAAGTCCAAGGGTTCCGAAACAACGGGTTACAGTCACGAAGGAATGATTAAATGTTAATCGAAATTCCATGACCAAATCAAACGGTGGTTGGTTAATATAGGAAGAAGAGTTGTTCTCGCATATATTAATCAACTGAGTTTGTCTTGATCTATCATGCAAATACTTGAATACCCTATGACAACACTTATTTATGAGATGATAGATTTCCGTGGGATAGTAATTCTTTTAGGTTTCTAATTCATTATACATGGTTCATGCATCATGTTTAATTTTATGCCTAAATGTTTAATGATTTTAATATGTGATGGATGAATATTAAAATGCATGTTTTATTTCAGCCATGTTTTCTCCGATTATTGCTATTCTCTTAAATGACAAATTAACGGGAGAAAACTATGTAAAATGGAAAAGTAACATGAGAAGACCTTAAGTTTTTCCTGATAGAGGAATGTCCTCCCGAGCCAGCTAGAAATTCTAGCTAAGCTGTGCACGATGCCTTCCAGAAACGGGTCGCAGCCAATGAGAAAGCCCGTTGCTACTTGCTAGCAAGGATGTCCGAGGTTCTTGCCGTAAAGCATGAGCCAATGGCTACAACATCTTTGATGATTGAGTCATTGCATGGCATGTTCGGGCAACCTTCGGAGCGGCTACATCATGAGGCTATGGTCTCAGTGATGACCACATGGATGAAGGAAGAGACATCTATCTGAGAGCATGTCTCGAGGATGATGACCTATCTCAACACGGTCGAAACTCATAGAGCTCGTATTGACGAGTGTAGCCAGGTGACCATGATCATCGAAACTCTTCTGAAGAGTTTCCTATAATTTAAAAGCAACTATGTTATGAACAAGTTGACTTTTACTTTGACTCGGCTGCTTACTGAGCTCACCCATTACGAGTCCATATTAGTGGATCCTCGTAAGCCCAGTGGAGAGGAAAATGTTGCCGAATCTTCTAAATTTGTAACGAACAAGAAGAAATGCATTGGGATGGCTGAGGCAAAGCCCATGAAGAAGAACAAGAGAAGCTACAAGGATACCAAGCCCAAAGGAAAATGTTTCCATTACAATAAGGATGTGAATTGAAAAAAGAACTGTCCTAAATACCTTGTAGAGCTGAGGGAGAAAAAGGTCACAGGTAAATATGATTTACTTGTAATTGAGTCTTTATTTGTGGATGATGATAAATCCGCATGGATTGTTGATTCTGGAGCCACTAACCATGTTTGTTCTTCTTTGCAGCTACTTAACTCATGGAAGGACCTCGTTGAAGGTGACTATACCATGAGAGTCTGGACATGGGATGCCGTTTTAGCAAGAACAATGGGAGTTTCAAGTTTAAAATTTTCAAATAATAGTTATTTATATTTGAACAATGTGTTATTTATTCATGGTTTTTGCAAGAATATGATTTTTTTTTCTCTAAAATTTTGATGACGATTTTTCTATTTTGTTTAATAATAATTTGGTTATTATTGCAAGAAATGGATTAACTTTATGCACATGAAACTCAAAAAATAATTTATATGTGTTAAGGTCGTTAACACATAATTTACTGCTCGACAGTGAAATATTTAAAGTCGAAAAACCTAAAATAAAACGACATAAGATTTCTCATGATGACACATATATATGGCATCTTAGAATAGGTTGATAAAGAACAAATTTTTAAACCATTTAAAGCTTGAAACTTTACCAGTCTGCGAATCTTGTCTAGAAGGAAAGATGACCAAAAGACCTTTTACTGGAAAAGGTGTAAGAGCCAATCAACTACTTGAGCTAATATATTCGGACGTTTGTGGACCAATGAATGTAAGACCCCAATGAGGTTATGAATACTTCGTCACATGCATTGACGATTATTCTAGATATGATATGTTTACCTAATGCAGCACAAGTCAGATACCTTTGAAAAGTTCAAAGAGTATCGTGCTGAGGTTGAAAACAAATTAGGTAAAACGATCAAAACTCTACGATCGGATCATGGAGGAGAATATCTTGATATTGATTTCGAGGATTTCTTGGTTGAGTATGGGATAACATCCCAACTCAAAGTACCTGGAATATCACAGCAGAATGGTATTGCAGAGAGGCGAAATCGGACCCTACTAGACATGATATGATCCATGTTTAGTTACAGTTCACTGCCTAGTTCATTCTCAAGATATGTATTGCAAAAATAAACGTATATCCTTAATATAGTTCCATCTAAGTCTGTTTCTAAGACTCCATAAGAGTTGTGGAGTGGTCGTAAAGCCAGCTTACGATATTTTCAAAATCGAGAGTTGTTTAACATAAAAATCCTCTATAATGTACCCATTAAGAAAAGTACTTTTCACATCCATTTGATAAAGAGTTAAATTTTATGACAAGCAAAAGCCAAAAAGATGCGTATGGCTTCAAGTTTAGCTACAGAGGCAAATTTTTGAACATAATCTAATCATTCTTCTTGGTTGTAGCCTTAAAAGCCACTAATCTAGTTTTATTTCTAACAACCAAGCCCAACTCATCAAGTTTGTTTCTAAAAACCCATTTTGTTCCAATAATACTTTGATGAGTAGGTTTAGGAACTAGATACCATACTGTATTTCTCGAAAATTGATTTAGTTACTCTTGCATGGCCATGATCCAATGATCATCGTTTTCGATTTCAATGAAGCTTTTAGGCTCAATTTGAGATATGAATGCCATGTGATTACAAAAATTTCTAAATGTGTGCTGAATGATAATTTTTCCAGATGGTCATTCTATAATCAAATACATAACTATAGCATATTTAATTTCCTTTGAAAGAGATGAAGAATTATCGCCTTGATCTTGTTGAGGAGTCTCATCATTACCTTCATATTATACATGGTCCTCAACTTGCATGTGGTATTTGAGATCATCTAAGTGTAGATCATTCATTTGCTTTCCTAAGAGATACTCATCATCATCGTCATCTCTCTTATCAAAAACTTTCTTGCAAGATGAAGAGTTATTAGATTCATCAAAATTCACATGTATAGACTCTTCAACTATCATAGTTATTTTATTGTACACTCTATATGCTTTGCTATATAAAGAATATCCTACAAAAAATTCAATATCAGATTTAGAATCAAACTTTCTTAGGTTATCATTTGTGTTCAAAATAAAACATTTGCAACTAAAAACTTGAAAAATGAAATGTTTGGTTTTCTAACTTTCCATAACTCATATGTAGTTTTGTCAAGACCTTTTCTCACTACTACTCTATTGGTCACGAAACATACGGTATTAACCGCTTCGGCCCAAAAGTCCTAAGGTAAGTGATGTTCATTTAGCATTGTCCTAGCCATTTCTTACGAGGATCTATTTTTACACTCAACAATCCCATTTTATTGAGGAGTCCTAGCACAAGAGAATTGATGTTTTATGTCATACTCATACTCTATACAAAAATCTTCAAAAAGTTGATTTTCAAATTTTCCCTCGTGATCACTTTTTATGCAAACAATATTATAATCTTTTTCCTTTTGAACATATTTACAAAACTTTGTGAATGATTTAAAAGTATCATTTTTTTTGTGCTAAAAAAAACTATGTATATCTAGGGTAATCATCAACTATTACAAATGAATAGTTTTTGCCACCAAAACTTATAGTTCTAAATGGTCCAAATAAGTCCATATGCAATAGTTGTATGAATTTTGAAGAGGAAAAATCATTTTTAGTTTTGAAAGAACTTTTGGTTTGTTTCCCAAGTTCACAATTTTCACAAACTTGATCTTTCACAAACTTTAACTTTGGAAGTCCTTTTACTGAATCCTTTTTAGAGATTTCTTGTGTGTATGACCTAATCTTCTATGCCAAAGCCAAGTATTCTCCTCTAATGCATTCAAATATTTTTCATGATGCATGTCATGTTCAATGTCAATCAAATAAACATTTTGAGTCCTATGATCTATGAACAATGTATCATATGATTTACTATCAACAATTCTACATTTTGATGCATCAAATTCAACCACATAACCTTTATCACAAAATTGACTAATACTTAGTAAATTATACTTAAGATCATCAACCAATAAAATGTTAGGGATATGCCCTATACCCAACTTGTGGATGGGCTATACGTACATATATTTGTAATATTTTTATTAATTAATAAAATGGAAATCTTTATTATACGTGTCTTACATAACTTATATAAATCAACAAACACTGTAATAAAGCCCTTGGAGTAATAAGATGATGGTTTCCACGTCTTATGAGAATCATTACTCTTAAACGTTCCTAGACATAGTTTTGTGAATAATCTGGGCGTTCACAAAGCGGAGAGACTAGCATGATGATATGATCCGCCCTTAAGTGGGGTAGCCGATCTCATAGGCTACTAACGGAGATCCGTCCGCTTGGTGTATCACATGGATGCATGAGTTACTCGTGTCCATCAAACTGACCGCCGAAAGTTTTCACATGGAGTGTTTATCCCATGTGTTTGTGAGAACTTTCATGTATCGATTGTATGACTAGTCCTTAGACTTGAGGTCTTTACAATCTTATGTATGGATCAAATAACTTTGACATTCTCCTTCCCCGGTTCAAAAGATCCGGTCATAAGGGTATGGTTGGGTCATTTGTTGAAACACATGAAGTTTGTAAAGATACAATAGAGAATCGCCACTCTCTCGAATAATATTTTCTTATAAGAGTAGTATTTCAGTTTGCGGGTTGATATGTGTGATCAGTGCTTGAGACTGTAGCCGCAGCGGAAGAATCATGTGAGATTCTTGGGTTAGCATGATTCATGACACTATCAACATCATACCTTTGACTATATGGGTAGACACTTTCCATACCCTAGGTCAAACGGTGGGGATACAGTGAGGCGATGGACCGTATCATATGTAAATCGCATACATAATGGGTATATATATCTTTCCTTCTCATTTGGGGGTCTTGGCATGTTGCTAGATGTCAACCTTGGTCATTGAAATCGAACGACCATCTGATCGGAGGATAATTTATGTTCGATTAAATTATCACGATTCATTTCATGTCCAACTTGAGGGGAACCCAAAAGGTCACACACAACAAAGTCGAAATCAATGGTTAACTGTGCACAGTACAAATTTAACATCATATATGATTGCTGTGGGAATTGTTCATAAATGGTTCAATATGTTTAATTATTGAACAAATCATTTATGAGTTTCCATAGTGGCTTAAGGATTGGTGAATGACGATAGGGGCACTTTGGGAATTGGAATAAATAAATAAATAAATGTGAATAGTAAATTTTTTTAATTTGTTATTTGTTTTGAATTCCAATTCGGCCCAAACTCTTATTAGGGTTTTATAATCTCATTAAACCACTAAATTAAGATCCAATGGCTAAGATTAAATTAACATTTATCCCACATCAGATTCTTAATTAATTTTGCTGTCTTTGGAGCACCTATATAAACCCAATGAATTCTTTACAAATTTTTGCACCAAACATTTCATAACTTGGGTTTATATAAGTGAGCAACTCTAAAGTTTAAGAGTAAGCCACTGATTTTGAGGATCCTTAAGTCTAATTGACTAGAGGAACCTCAAGTTAAAAGTTTTGAGGTATTTACTTAGGCTAGCACCAAGGGCAAAATACCCGTGCACTCAAGGCGTAGTCTTGCCGTTGAGTTTTGGCTTTGGTGTGTGCACCTTTGGAGGCCACACACTTGGGTGGATCTTTGGAACGTGGAAGAGCTTGCTGAGTTCGAGAAAAGCTTGTAGATTGGAGGGAGGACTGTATGAGTCTTCGGTTCAAGTAAGTCTTTTTCTTTCTTTATTTTAATTAGAGTTCTTATGATAGTTAACATGTTTAGGTTTATGTTCTTTGCATGTTTTATGAGTTTTTATGCTTAGAATATATAGTAACATGCCTAGGCTTGTAGAATAATCAAAACAAATGGGTCTTGGGTAAAGGGATAGCGGCATCATAATTTAATTTTTCTTGATTTTCAGCTGCGCACTCGCGGCCGCTTCCCAATAGTGATATCAGCGCGCCGTTTTTGTTTTGATTAGTTCTCTCTCATTTGAACTCGAAATTGGGTGTGTAAAAGCTCATTGGAAAGCTAACTCCCTGAACGTAATTTTAGGCACAAGTTTTGCATGATTTGGTTAATATTTGAATTGTGAAATTGCATTTAAAGTTCACGCATATGTAAAAAAATATGAATAGTAAATTTATTTGATTAAAATAAAATACAATATCATAATTAAATATTAATCAAAGTTATTTAATGCCTAAAATAATTCCAACATATTAAACTCATATGCTTGATGATTCTATGTATGATTAGAATTGACATGATTATTTTAGGGTGAAAACATCTAGAGACTTTCTAAACAAATAGATAATGTATTGCTTATCTCTAAGCTAAGTAATTATTCCGTGATGAACGTAGAGATTTATTACCTTTAAGGCTAATAAATATAAATCACTTGTTTATAATAAAAGACATTATAAAAGATACAAGTGGGGTGGGACCAAGGCGTTAATAAAACTTTTCAAACTAAAGTTAATTTAACCAAAGGTATTACTAGAGTTAGATAATGATTTGGTGTCTTCCTTCACTCACTACCTTTTTATAGCCAAAAGGAAAATCTGTGAAGACATCTAGATAATCATTTACTCAAAGCTTACCTTAAAGCATATTTAAAGTGTTGGACTAATTTGGAGGATCTATTGTTTATTTCTGTCACCAAGGCAATAAGAGCCTAAGAGGTAAGGGTATTTAAGAGAGTTTGCTCCACCCTCATTTTGAGGAATTTTCAATGGAGGAATCCATTTGACAGTTATTCACTTAAACATGCTAAAATCCTCAATAATAATTTAAGTCTAAAATTTGCCTCTCATTGTAAAGTATAGACCCAAAGGGCTTAAACCGTATTGGCAGGACTAGGCTTTACCAGTCTGACCAATACCAATTTGTCCATAAATCATACTATTGAAAATGGTTTGACTTTTCTGAGTCATAAGACGCAATGACCCTTAGGCATTGTCTTATAACTTAGTGTCAAAGATTGGGTGTCCACGAGGACTAGCATAAGTGTAGGATACAGAACTTGACGACGCATGCTGTTCTAGGCTCACGGGGGACTAAACCGGAGAATAAAGGAGTCGCTACCCGGTGTGAACCGGGAAAATGATTTAAGGCCGCACTCACCCCTCGCAAGGGAAGACCTCAAACCATTGGGTTCGGAATGGTCCCTTACTTATGCCAATTGTAATGAAATAATTTGTGCAATGATTTAACCGAATCTACACGACATATATGCTCAAGAACAACCTATATCTAGTTCGCATTCATAAAAATAAATCCTACGTCTAAGTTTGCATGCTTTAAAAGTAAGTCATCATAACGGAAAACAAACGATATCACACAATAATCTCATAAGCATGTTGGATTCTCAAGTACGAAAAATAGATAACAACCTAAACATAAACGTAAATTAAATTCCTATTGCGAAAGAAATTAACTATAACATGCATAAAGAAACATCATAATCATGCTTAAAAAATAAATAACATACTAGACTAAATCATGCTTAAAAAATAAATAACTTACTAACGACCTAATCATGCTCGAATACAAGGTTGGATGAAACGAAATACGTGTGTCTCTTAAGTGGTACTTGGCATTGTATCCCGAGTGCAAACCGCAATACCGTCCATTCAGATTCGGCTACGGAATTTACGTCCGGGTTTCCATCCGATATACCGCAAGAGAGAACACATATTCCATTCATCCAAAGGCCACAACATTCATCAACAAATGACTCTCATGCGAAGAAAATAAATAAAATAATCAAAAGATGAATGAAAATAAATAAGGAAGGTGCCCTCAGGTCTAACCTTTTATGTCGCCTTTTGGAAGTGCGTTACACGACCGTCGAAAGGGTTAATGCTTCGCAACTCCTCCGGTTCACCGGTCCGTTATTTTCCTTCGCTATCTTGCTGTTTTGGGCTGCTGTTTTCACTATTTTTACTGCTGTTTTCACTGTTTTTGCGGTGGTTTTAAAGTGTAGTTTTTTGGTAATAAATGGAGATTTAAAGTGCAGTTTTTTGGTGATTTTTGAGGTGTTTGGAGTGCAGTTTTTTTGTGGTTTAAGGGTGCAGTTTGGGGCTGTTTTGTGGTGAATGGGGGCTGTTTTGGGGCTGTTTTTGGCGTGATTATAGGGCTGTTTGGGCTGCTGTTTTTGTGGTATTTTGGGGCTGATTTGTGGACTGTTTTGAGGCTGTTTGGAGGATGTTTGGAGGGGTGATTTTGGCGTGAAAGTGAGGGGGTTTTTGGTGCTGTTTTGCGGCAATATAGGGGCTGTTTTGGGGCTAAGATTCACGGCAATTGGAGGGTGTGTTGGTGTTGTTCTTGGAGGCAATGGAGGGCTAATGGAGGCTTGTGTTTTTTTTGGTGATGGAGGGCAATTCTTTTGTTGGGCGTGAATCCTAGGAATTTTGGAGAGCTTGGGCGTGGATGCACTAGGCTTGAATGTGTTGGTTTAGGCTTCTTTTTATAGGCAAAGGTTGGGGTTTACCTTATACGAATAGGGAAAGGATTTTGAGTAATTATGGGCGATATCTCTTAATTAGTATGTGATAAGGAAAAATCTTTTAATTAGGGAAGTGATTTGATTTTATTTGATTTCTTATCTTTTGATTAGGGATATGATTTGATTTTATTTGATTTGATATTTTTTAACTAGGGAATGTGATTTAATTGAATTAGGAAAGTATTTGATGAGATTTGATTTGTATCTTTTAATTAGGGAATGTGATTTATCTTGATTTTAGCATGTGTTTAATGTGTGTTTTTTGTTATTTTGGTAGGCATGGGCGTGAATTAGGTGGTGTATGGGCTTGGTGTGTGGCTTGGTGTGAGTTGCGGGGATTTTGGGACAAGGCTAACAGTTAAAACAGAGATCCAACAAGCGAACCTGCAGCTAGGCAAACGAATTAAGTCCAACAAAGTACTATTTTCTGAATTTTTCCTTCCGACGTCCGTTTCCCGCGACTTCCGCAACTTAAAAGGTAGTGCCTCCATATGAGACTCATCATCGGGACTTATATGCAAAAATGCAGTGCCTACAATAAGCTATGACATGTTTGATTGCCCAACCCAATGATCAAGGAATTGTGATTTATATCATAAATTGGTTGGGAACCTACCTAATTATCGTATTTTATAATGACTGGCCCTAGTCGGAGTTATGAAATGATGATACTGGGATCCTTGCCCACAAGAAATCCATCATATTGGGATTGATGCGATTTGCTTAAAATTTTAAAACAATTGATTGGGAGCAACTTCATAATATTAAAAGCCCATGTTATTATAAAACATTAATGAAAACATATTCCTAATTTTAACATTCTCTCTTAACATGTGGCTTAAAATATTTCACAAACATTCAAATGGCAAACAGAGTATCACTTCGTTCCATTCTTGATGAGCATAAGCTCAAAGAGGACAACTATAATGACTGGTTTAGAAACCTTAAAATTGTCTTACGACAAGAAAAGATTTTCTATGTTCTTGAAAGACCATTTCCCCCTGAACCCGCAGAAGATGCTGACCGAAATACATTTGATGCTTGGAAGAAACACGTCGATGATGATGAGCAAGCAGTTTTCATAATGCTTGGCTCTATGTCGGACGAACTTCAGAAAGCTCATGAAGATATGGATGCTCAAACCATCATCTTTCACTTGAAGGAGTTGTATGCAACTTCCGTTCATACCGTGAGATTCCAAGTGTCATGTGCCTTATTCCAAATAAGGTATAAGGAATGATTTGTTAGTGGACATGTGCTTAAGATGATTGGCCACATTGAAAAATTGGCAAACCTCGGCTTCATCATGGATCATGAGATAGGTCACGATCTAATTCTTCAGTCCTTACCAAAAGACTTCTCTAAGTTTATTATGCAGTTTCATCTGTCTGATAAAGAAGCTACTTTAGCAGAATTGCACAATCTGATAAAGCAAGTAGAGAATGACTTGAAACCGGAGCTTAAAACCTTTGTCATGCTTACGAGTACGGACCTGAAGCCATGAGGCCCAAAGAAAAATAAGGGCAAGGCTCCAGATCACCTAAAGCCCAATGGTAAGGTGAAGAAGAAAATAGGAAAGAGGAAATGTTTCTTTTATGGAAAGAAGGGTCATTGGAAGAAAGATTGCAGATCCTTGAAAGCCAAGGAAGCTAGGGAAGCCCAAGAGGCCAAAAAGCCCAATCCAGACACCGGTTGTGGGACTCACTTGTGTAACAATGTGCAGGACCTGAGAAACAGTAGGAGACTCCGTCATGGGGAGGTTGACTTACGCATGGGTAATGGAGCAAAACTGGTTGTATTGTGCGCGGGGACTTATTCATTAGTTTTTCCGAATAGTTTAGTTTTAAACTTAGAAGATTGTGTTATGTACATTCTCTAGTAAAGAACATCATTTCAATTTATTCTTTATGTAATAAAGGCTTTTCATGCCTAATAAGTTGTAATGAATGTTCTATTTATTTCAATGAAATAAAATATGGAGATGGTATTTTGAATAATGGTATCTATGTCTTACAAACTAACAAAGAATGTTCAACCACTAATATATACAACGTTAACTCGAATAATCTCAATGAATCAATTCTATGGCACAGTCGCTTAGGTCATATCAATGAAATAAGATTAACTAAGCTACATAAGGATGGGTATTTCAGACCCTTCAAATATGAACATTATGGAACTTGTGAGTCTTTTTTACTTGATAAAATGACCAAATTACCCTTCAAAGGTAAAAGACAGTGTGCAGTGGAGACATTAGAACTCATACACTCTGATGTATGTAGACCAATGTCAGTTACCGCTAGAGGTGGATTCTCCTACTTCATTACCTTTATCGATGATGACTCGCGATATGGGTATGTGTACCTTATGCGGTACAAATCTGAAGCCTTTGAGAAATTCAAAGTCTTCAAAGTTGAAGTAGAAAACCAGCTTAATAAAAGTATTAAGTCACTAAGGTCTGACCGAGGTGGTGAATACTGAAGCGACGAATTTCAAGATTACTTGAGAGAAAATGGCATTGTTTCCCAGTGGACTCCTCCGGGAACTCCACATCATAATGGGGTCTCCAAAAGGAGAAATCGGGCATTATTAGATATGGTCTGATCAATGATGCCAGAAACGGATCTACCTCTTTCATTTTGGGGTCTTGCTTTAGAAACCGCAACACTAATACTAAGCCAAGTTCCTTCCAAGACTGTTAGTCAAACACCATATGAGTTATGGTATGGGAAACGTCCTAGTCTTAGTTATTTAAGAGTTTGGGGTTGTGACACATATGTTAAGCTCACACAAACTAAAAAATTGGATGATATGGCAGTTAAATGTAATTTTGTAGGATATGCCTTGAACTCAAGAGCATACGTGTTCTACGTCCCAAATGAACAAAAAACATTTGTCTCACGAAATTCTAAATTTCTAGAGAATGAATTCCTTCTCAAGAAATATTGTGGGAGTAGACTTGACCTCGATGAGGTACGAGAAGAACAAACTAACATAGAACTAAACCCCATATCCCTCAAAAGGGCAGCGACAGAACAACCACAAGGTTATAAACTTAGAAGGTTTGGTAGGGAAAGACATGAGCCTGGAAGATATGGTTTCCATATTGATGAGGAACATGATCATGTCATTGATAATGAAGATCCCACCAGTTATGATGAAGCAATGCGTGACATTGATTCAGTTAAGTGGCTTGAGGCCATGAAATCCGAAATAGACTCTATGTATCATAATCAAGTCTGGGACTTGGTGGATTCACCTGAAGGGATAAAAACATAGGCTGCAAGTGGATTTACAAGTGTAAAACTGATGCAGAAGGCAACATCCAAACCTATAAGGCTAG